>CAUYQU010008795.1:0-76297 GCA_963574635.1 Cheracebus regulus
CATGCAACAATCCTGCATGATCTGCACATGCACCCCAGAATCTAAGATAAAATAAATAAATAAATAAATAAATAAATAAAGTGCCAATAACAAAAAAGCAGGTACAATGGAATTTATTCTAAAAGCCTTAAAATCTTTACAGATTTTATTGGATATGAAGAGTAACCTAATAAGTCTTTGCAGTATCTCTGTGAAACTGGTGGAAGAGAAAAAATAGGTAATTACAGGACTATAAATTCAGTTATTTTTTTGGTTGTCTATGGATCAATGCATATTAGGATTCTTGACTGGTAAAATAAGTTAGATGGAAATGGCAGGCTTGTCCGACTGTATGAATTAGATTTCTTTCTCTGTGTAAAGGTTGTAACTGATAACTGACCTTATTTTTGATGAGATTAAATACATGCCCAGACTGTAGTCTGATTTTCTACATTTGTTTGCCCATTCATATGTTATCCAAATTTTATCTGCATAAATAAAAATGTCTAGAATGAAGAATGGAGCATAAGAGAGTAATTTTCCTCTGGGACTCAACTTTTCAAACTTCTCAACTGCACGTAGAATCACCAGGGAGCATATGTTAATATATCAATGCAAGGTCCTGCATCAGATCAAGCAAAATCACAATCATTAAGGGTGGAGCTAGGGTATCAGATTCTTTGGTTACCAGTAATAGAGCTCCAAAACTCCAACTTTAGTTGACTTAAGAATAAAGAAAGACAGAGCAAGAAAGGGAAAGGAAAAAAGTTAGGGTAAGGGAGTGAGAAAGGGAAAGGAAGGAGGAGAGGGAAAGGTAGAAAGGGAGAGAGAGATAGAGATAGATGTCTGTGTGTGTATGTGTGTGTGAGAGAGAGAGAGACAGAGAGAGAGAGAGACAGAGAGAGAGAGAGACAGAGAGAGAGAGACAGAGAGAGAGAGAGAGAAAACTAATTTATTGAGCAGTCCAGGGCAGCTAATGGCTTCAGACATGATCAAATCTATATATTTAAATATTTTATCAGAAGTCTGTAATTCCGCACATCTTGGCTCTGCTTTCTTTTGAGAAGGCTGCATTCAGAGAAGTTCTCAACTGGAAGAAATGAGGTGCTCCTGACATACATTCCTTCATCCTCTGAAAAATTAGAGGCTTGTCTTGATCTTTGTATATCTAATAAAGGTGAAGAACTCATAATAATGTTTTGTATATAGTAGACTCAAAGAAAGTGAACAATTGTCCTTTAGTTAGGCCTTCTATAAGTCAACTATTGCCATAAAAAATGTATAACAAGGAAACTTACATCCAGTTTCTTTATAATAATCCATAGAAGAAACCAGTCATGGGTACCTTGTACATTGCCTACTACTACTACTAATAATAATAATGATAATAATGTTTGTGGTATTTCCCATTTAAATGGTATCAAAATGACTACCCAAACTGAAGGAATAGATTAAGAAAAACCTATGTCTATGTTAATATACTGTGATTCTTCAAAGGCAGTGAATAAGTGGCTGGATCTAGCAGCAGGAGATGAATGAAGACCTCCTTTGAGAAGGGAAAGCATTTTGATACAGTTGATTCTCATTTGCCTTGATCATGACACAGTCACTCTGAACGTTGAATTAATGAATACTAAAACATCATCCCTATGGAAAATACAAGGTTAAGTTACTGTAAGCCTCTGGTCACAATATTTTTGTCAACTAGTTAATTCACAACCTTGTTTTATATGTGTTTCTGTTTAAAGACACCTAATTTAATATATGTTATTGATTCACCAACCTTAAACTCATGGCCAACAGCACTCTAACTTATGCCCAACAAAGCTTATCTAACACACATATTTTCTCCATAAGGCACATCACAGATTTCTTGTGCTTAAAAATACTAGACAACAATTTAGCACTATGCTTGAGGGACATTTTACCGCAAACCTGCTAACAAAAAGCACAAAAATGTGAAAAACTTAGCAGCAGGTAGACTGTGGAAAGAACTTTGTATAAGGGCTGTAGGAAGGCAGAGCATCTACTGGTGGAATTTAGCTGGGAACGTGTACATCAGATTACAAAATTTTTGCTGCTCTATGCATGTTCATTAAGTGCCATAAATATTCATTTGGGGATTACAAACAAATTTTACAAGTAGGACAATTCACAATTAGAAAATCTGCAAATAATGAGAATTGACTTTATATAGTTAACTTATACAGCACATAAATTATGTTGGATTTAATGCATTATTTTGTATATAAGATTGGTTCAATTATTGTCAAGCAATTATTCTGCTATATCTTGAAGACATACACTAAACAATCCCTCCATTTATGGATATAAAAAAAGGAAAGAAATGAAGAAGGAAGAAAAGAGGAAGGGAGAGAGAGAAAGAGACGGGGAGAGAAAGGCAAGAAAGAATGAAGGAAGGGAGGGAGGAAAAGAGGGAAAAAAGCAAAAGAAACGTCAGATGGATAGAACGTAGTAAGAAAGAAAATGGGAAAAGGAAAAGGGAGAAAGTACGTCAAGGTAAGGTCGGTACAAATTATAACAAAAATCATTATGCTAGTGTCTGGGAGGGACGGACCTAAAAGTAGCCCCATTCATAGAATGACATTAATTATTCTCATAGAGAAAATAACCATATTCTTTCTTCTTGGGCAATAGGAAAGTAACATAGGAGTAAGATATTCAAGGGAAATATAATTGGAAAAAAATTTGTTTTTGCTCTGTTTAGTTTTTAACCTTGGGTAAATGGTTAAATGGCCACAAACCTGTTTTCTTACCTTGAAAGAATAAGGTACCTTCAATTGCATCCCTCAACAAAATAAGTTACAGGTAGAATCAAGAATGAGAAATGTCATGTATAGTTGTACAACTTTCCTAAGAAAAGGCTCCTATATGATTGCTAGATTTTCTTACCAGTAGACAAAAGAAGTGAACTTTATTCTTTATAATCAATTATCTGTGATCAATCTAATGTATTTTTAAAGGAACTTTTACGATTGAGAAGAAATTTTTCCTTGATCTGATTTCAGATGTGCTTCCATTGAAATCATCCTAAAGCTACAAAATAAAATATCATAAACTGAGTTTTGGAACAGTGAGTAAGTTGGAAAATCAGCACCTGTGTAGAAAACCCAAATGAAAAGACAATTAAGATAGCTAAGTCATGATGACTGAAACAAATTAATGTGTATGTGTGTGTACATGTGTGTCTGTGTGCATGGGTTGGGTATGGTAGCTGGAAGTCTTCAGCATTAAGTACAAAATTTGAAGGGAAAGTAAAGGCCTTTACTTCCTGAGGCTGTTGTGAAAAAACAATCAAGATGAATGGTGTAATCAACGTCTATTTTTTTAATAATATATTTTTATCAAGGTACAATTTCTAGATGGAGCTTATACAGACTGACCACAGTAAATTGAGACACAGCAAGTTGCTGCTGTATTGGCAAAATTTAACTCCAGCAATTCTTAGAATTTATTTTCTTAAGTAAATTCTGCAAATAAATGTAAAGATATTTCAGCTTCCAAGGTTACAACTTTCCATATTTTAAAATACCTTCATTAAGAAAGATAGAGTTTTTCTCATCTTCCCTGTTTCCTGTATCTTTTTAAGATCATCACTCATTACACATATTTGTTTGGCAGAAGGATGGCAGGCAATACTCCATTCTCAACAATGTCTGAAGAACTGCATTAAACAGACCAAAATATCTCCAGAAAGCATATATAATATGCATCTCTTTCTTCATTAAAAAGAACTTACAAATCTGGTTCAAGTGTTTTGGGTTAGGATTAACCTTCGTTTTAAGATATTCCCGTAACAAAACCCAAATAATGAGAGGCTGAGCTTATTTTAGTGAAGTCTGTTACTTATTGATTAAAATCACATCTCTGCTGTCCAGAGAATTTCTGTGATAAGTAAAGCCATTTATCAGGAAGTGAAACATCAGGTAACAATCCCATTGGGGACGATAATGTTGCAATTTAGGCATTTTCCAACTTAAACACTTTTCAAAATAACTGAAAACTAAAAGTCTAACTAATTCACTAAAAATGTAAAAAGTTTTCAAAAGTTATAGTAAGAAACATCAATTTTGGAAATCTGTGTCAGACCTATATGTAAATACTAGTTAGATGCCCTACAAGGACTCAACAAGCAATTGTTTAAATAATGGCAGCACAGGATTAAGATTTAATTTGAAGTGAACACTAGAAGAAAATATGTTTCCAAGAGATAAACAAAGAAACAAACAATAAAAAATAAACCTAGGTAGAGAAAAAGTATGGTATCTAAATTAAGCAAATATCCATAAATGTGTAACACTGTATTAGTCAAAGTTCTCCAGAAAAACAGAATAGGATATGTGTCTATAACATACACATACATACACACACACACACACACACACACACACACACACCGCAAATTGCTTCTGTATTGGCAAACTTTAACTCAAGAAACTCTTAGAATTTTTTTTTCCTAAGTACATTCTACAAATAATTGTAAAGACATTTCAGTTTACAAGGTTACAACTTAGAAACTGAAGTTGTATACATAAATGAGGAAAATAGGGGAAAGCCCCTTATAAAACCATCAGATTCCATGAGAACTCACTATCACAAGAATGGCGTGAGAGTAACCAACCTTATGATTAAGTTACCTCCCACCAGGTCCCTCCCACCACATGTGGGGATTATGGGAACTATAATTCAAGATGAGATTTAGGTGGAGACACAGCCAGAACATATCAATCTGCGATTGGCCCCTTCCAAATTCCATGTCCTCACATTTCAAAACATAATCACGCCCTTCCAACAGTCCCCCAAAGTCTTAACTCAATCCAGCATTAACTCAAAAGTCCAAGTCCAAAGTCTCATCTAAGACAATGAAGGTCCCTTCTGCCTATGAGCCTGTAAAATTAAAAGCAAGTTAGCTACTTTTTAGATACAATTGGGTAAATGCACCCATTTCAAATGGGAGAAATTGGCCCAAACAAAGGGGCTACAGGTTTCCAGTGTCATTCTCCAATGAAACAAACGAGAACTCCTTTGAGAAATGGCTGATTCCAGGGCAGTGAAGAAATAAAACGATGAACCTGCAGCACTCTACAGTGTCAGAAAGTAAGTGCAAAACACATACACATACACACTCACACACACACACAGAGGGAAAGAGAGGCATCAGTATCAATGGGGATATGCCAAAGGGACACAGGAGCCAAATGAAAGCATTCAAGAGCTCCCAAGGGCCAAACCTGGAAGAATTTGAGCAACATAGTATACAAAGTGTATGAGATTATAACCAAAAGTATAAAATATATATCTATGAGTTCATTGTTATATAAATACATATCTATGAGTCCATAGTTATATAAATAAATGATTAAATAAGTAAATGAGAGAATAGACAAATCTCCCATGCAGAAGAATTCAAAATCATTAACATAAATGCTCATCCCTCAAATATGTGGACTTAATACATTAAACATGAACTGACCAGAGTGACTTCCTTTCAAAGAGTACAGGATAGAAAGAAGGTTTTTTTTTTTTTAAAAAAAAGAAAAGAATAACTTTACACTGGAAAAACCTGACAAATACTGTCTCAGCCAAGTTATCAAGGCCAACGTAAACAGAGAAGTCATATTAATAGCTTGTACCCTTGATTTTAGGTGATAAGAATGATATTTAACATCTGTAGTGTTCCTGCCTCAAACCCATATCCCCAGTCTAATCATGAATAAAAACCTAGGTAAACCCCATTTCAGAGACTTACAAAATATCTAACCAGGACTTCTCAAAACTCTCAAGGTCGTGAAAAACTTGGAAAGTCTGATAAACTGTCATAGTCAAGAGGAGCCCAGGGAATAGGAAGACTAAAGTGGATGGGATCCTGGAATGGAAAAGGGACATTAGGTAAAAACTAAGGAAATCTGAGTAAAGTATGGACTTTAAAATAGAAGAAAACAAGTTACTTTGTTGTTGCTAAAGGTCACAGAATTGTAAATGTTTAATTAAGTAGGGCTTGAGCTCTGTTCTGCTGCCTTTGAAGCCTGTGCTTATTCCATGTCACGGGTCTACTTGCAAGGGAACAGCTCCAGCCTCCTGCTATTTCATTTCCTAGGAGTGCTTGTAATGAGCTCTTCTGGGTATACAAAAGGTATAGGAAGAAAATTCTTCTTTCATTCTCTAGAGTTGTTTAGTTTACTTGAGATAGTTTTGATTACTGCTTCCATCCATAATCCATGTTTAGGCTGTGTTAAGATGTATTTACAATCAATTTTAATATATGGGTTATATTTTTAATGTATTAAATTATACCTGACTCCATATATGCCTTTCCTTTTATCTTCCAGATCTTCCTTTAATCCACTTTGCTATCTCAACTTGTTTACTGCAGGATTTTTCAAAGCTTATAATGTACTGACATTCATTTTAATTAACTCATGGAAATGCACAAGATGTAATGTTTCCAAACAGTGCTAGGCATTGAGCTCATTCTCAGTATATTTTGAGGGCTTTATGCTTTTTGAGAACACTGTGGGAAGCACTGTCCTACTTGTACGTGCCCCTTAAATGTCTTAGATTGGCCAAGCAAACATGAAAGAAGCAAGTAAAAAGCTTTCAGCCTCTAGAGCTCTGCCAACAACTTTTCATGGGTGACCCCTTTATCTAGTGCTCTCATTCAGTTATTCTGGTTCTTCTACTCCCCTTGTTATTGTTTTGTAATTTGGATTCTTCATGGAGATCTTTGGAGGATGGACTAGCTCTGGCCTTAGCACCTTTCTTTCAGAAAGAATCCAAAATCCATTTCTTTTAGCATAAATACTGGGATTTATCATGAGTAAAGTGCTACCAAACTTTTCACAACAAACATTAGCTGCTGGAGAAAATGATCAGATGCATTCTTCAGCCCAGCTTTCTAGCAGACAGAAGAGAGAGTTCAAATACATATTTACTGTCTAAAATTCCTTCTTTCCTATTTATTCTTTCTTCTTCATCATAACTACCTTGCAGTAGATTAAGATGCATTATCTTCTTCCAATACATTTTTTTCAGCAAAAGAAAACAAAGTTTCAATACATTTATAACAATATTTTCCTATGAGAACCAGGATATTTCAGGAGGGCAAGGCACCTACCAATCAGTAAAGGACCTGCTGATATAAAGTGACAAAAATGGGTTTATAATTTATTTCATCTTGCTTCTTTTTGACAAACATCTAATTTAACTGTATAAGTGTCTTGATTTAATTTGAAGCAATCAATTTTTAAAAATGTGTTATTCAACAAATGCAATAATTAAAAAGTTAGCTTCCAGGAAGCTCAGAGCTAAGTTTTCCACCTTTGTTATCTTGAACATTTGTGTATATGGTGGAGTAGGGGGTGGCAAATATAAGTGTATAAATGAAGTGTGTAAGTGGACCATTTCCCTTGCTCTGTTTCAAAACTACACTTTCCATGCAGACTTCAACATATGTCCTTTTCTTATCTATGTGTCATAGTATTTTTGCCAAATTTGACTGTTATGTACTTAAAACATTATCAGAGGTATTGAATTAAGAAGTATAGCCATTCGTATATTAGTATAGTCATTAGTATAGTATAGTATAGCCATTAGTATATAGCCATTAGTATAGTATTAGTATAGTAATATAGCCATTAGTATAGTATAGTCATTAGTATAGTATAGCCATTAGTATAGTAAGTATAGACATTCAAGATAATGTTAATATTTACAATGGATTTACAGCAATCTCCTGAAAGTTGGCTTTTTCATTGTGTGGTAACTAATGTGATAAATGACAGTACCCATAAATTCTCCTAACTTTTAGTCAAGAACCATGTGTTTCTTTCTGCTCTCAAATACTTAGTTCTACCACCCATTTCAAAAATCTCAAATTGCCATAATACAAGACTGTGCTCAGACTAGATGGACTAATTCACCTCTCTTTTTAAATGGCATATATATATATATATATATATATATATACACATCTATGTCAGACATGGTTAATATCTCTCAGTATCCATTCTTACTTTTCTAAAAATAAGTAAATTTAGAACTTATTTTTAGAACTTCTAGAATCCTCTGCTCAGGTTTTAGTTGGATACATAGTTTCCTAGCCAGAAACTAGATTTCCAACCTCCTTTGCAGCTTAGGTCAGTCATATGACTAAACTTCAGACTAGTCCCATAGTCTGATACTACAACATATAGATAAGAAAAGGACTATAGGTTGAAGTCCACATGGAAAGTGTATATTAGAGTTAATTGGTGTATCTTTTAGGTCAAATCCCTTAAAAAGAAAATTTCTTGTGCTCCAATTCTCTTTTCTTTCTTTCACTGGACTAGAATGTAGATATTATAGCAAGTTGTCTCATCAGGCTCTCATGAACTTCACTATTAAATATTTAATAGATTTAAGGGCTACATAATAGAATGAACTTGGATCTTTAGAGCAGAGCCACTGGGGTTACTTACCAACTCTGGACAATTATGCATGAGAGGAATATTCTTCTATCTTGTTTGAGCCACTGTATTTTGAAGACGCTGTCATAACAGCTTAATATATACTATAATACATCACCTAAAGCTTTTGTTTCATTTTTATATGAACTGTAGCATGCAGAGATCCTACATATTTTTTATTGTCCTGAATAACCAACATCTTAGACAAGATCCCTACATGGAATATTTAATCATGCTTAGATATATCTTTCTAGTTTAGGAGCATGGAACCTAGAACCTTCTGGGGCCAGAGCCTGTCAGTGACTCCATGTTCAGAACCTAAGACATTGGCCCCATTTGTCAGAAGTATCTGTCAGGTCATTTCAACAGAAGGAATAACTCAGTCAAGATATATAAATAGTTACTGGTTTTGCAGTCCAAAAAATACTAAGCCAGTAGAAAACAGACTACAAACCAGAATCAGTGAGTTGTAGCCTCTGAGATGCCAAGGTAATCTACATCTCCACACAGAAAATCAACAAAGCAAGAAATCAATATGGTTAGGAGTGTGAATATAAGTTTCCCATAAATTGAAGAGTTGGCTTAACATAAGTCAACTGAAGTTGTCTTTTGCATGTATAGTTTGAGATGACTCAGCTAAGAAGAGAGATGGGCTGCACTGGACATAATAAACCTACAAGACAGAATGACTGAAGATATTTGTGCTGAGAATTGTCTAGAGATTGTTTAAGCAGTAAATTTGATTATTCTCTTTGCCTGCCCAGGCTATTTAAGAGGAGGGCAAATTGGGGGAGGGTTGTAGTAAGTGGCCCAGAAAACAGGTGCATTTAACTTTATGTTGGAATGAGCTTAGATTTTTAGGAAAATGCTGACCATGCTGGCTAATCCACTTTTGAGACAGATACATAGTCCTGGAAAAATTCAGTAAAGGCCACCCCAAGGGCCTTTATGGAAAGAAATTCTCAAGGCGTAGGCTGCTACAGCTTGACTTTGAACTTTGCAGATCCAGATTTCCCTAGTTAGGGCACTGACTCTGTTACAGAGGAAATAATCTATCTTCATGGACAGACTTTTAACTAGAAGAAAGGAAAACACAGTAAAAATATTCTTATTTTACTGTTCTTCTAGTAGGTACCAGCCTGGACTTTAGAGTACATTTTATGCATCTTTACAAAGCTTCTAGCTTCAAATTATCTGTGTCAGGCTTAGTGGGGCAGCACTACATTACCTACCCAAATGTTGTTGCATTTTTTAAATGTCACTTTGATGTGCCTTAAGGGCCAAGAGGAAGAATTTTAAGGGGATTAATATGTCTTATCTTCCAGCTCAAGAGGCACCATTCTGTCATACAGTCGTGATCTGAAGTTGGCTATGAATTTAATTACTTGGCCTTTGCTGTGGCCTCGCATTTTTGTGATTCGCATTGTTTTCATGGATGCAAGGGCCATATATTTAACTAATAAACAATTCAAAAGAATAAAGGCATTTTATCATGGTGTGTATACCCTTTCTTGTATAAATGTACAGAAGCAACTTGATAAATTTTATTTAAAACTAAAAAAAAAAAAAAAAAGAAGCTGTGTAAAGATTTTCACTGCAGTATCGGCCCACAGATACTCTAATCAGTTGTTAGATCCTAACCTTAGTATCAGATCCACTAGGAAATCTATGACTGGCTCCTAGAGGAGAGGAAGAGGAATATAATAAAGGGAAAGTGATAGTTAATTGGGTGAGGCAGTTATATTTGAAACATCATGAAAAACATACAGAAACTGAGAGCCCAGAGCCAACTCAGTTACGGTGTGATGAGTGCAATTCAGGTGATGAGGGAGGGTACGTCTCATCCACTCTTACAAGCTTAGTGGCAAAGGGGAGCAGAAGAGCAATAGCAATGCCAGGAAAGTTTCTGAAGCAATGCCAGGAATGTCTGCAGCCAAGGAGAGGAAGAAAAATAGAGACCATTTTAGCCATGCAGTGATTGCTGGAAATGACAAAAAGGAGGGATGCTCCTACACAGTGAAGAGGAAGACCAAATTCGGCACCCCAAAAAGCCACTTGAACCACTTCCAGAGGTTCTGATGACGAAAGGAAGAGAATGGTCAGGTGCCTGGAGTTCTGGTGATGCTGCCAATGAGGTCTCAGTGAAAGACTGCTTTCTTCACCAATACTGTCTTTCACATTCCTCATTCACACTCCCTGATTTGAGTGGAAAACACAGGACTACTTTTAATTCTTGGAATAGATTTCTCTTTCATGATTGAGGACATAATGCAGAGAAAACTCCACTGACTTAGGATATGGCTATTTCATACTTTTGCACACAACTAATGAAGGGCCTTTGAGAGGTACAGAACTACAGTATATGACAAAAGAGCAACATGGCATAACACACACATGCATGCATGCACACGTGCACGCACACACACACACACGCATGCATGCATTTTAGACTTGGCAAAAAGACCTTTTATATGAAATTGTTAAATAATAATTGATGAGAATTATTTTGCCTTTCTTCTAAAGAGTAAAGAGGGAAAACATCATACTGCAACCTACATTACCCTTTGTGATGACAATTTATTACAGTAAGGGATAGAAACCTGGTGCTATTTACAATGTCTCTTCATACAAATGAAGAATAAACTCGAAGGGAAAAGCTCCTCTTAAACTTGTTCACAGACTTCTCTTTTAATGTTTTGATCTTGCTCCTATAACATTTGGTGCAGAATGGCAAATAGATAAAATAATATTGTTCCACTATAGATCATTTATTTGGATATTTTTTAAAAGTAGGATACAGATGGCTGTATTTAGGGAAAACAAAATGTTGACATACAGTGGTTCACTTGACTAAACTGAATTCTGTAACTCAAATAAAAAAAAAGGAGGAATAGCAGATGAGGGCAAAATAAGGACAGTTACTGGGAAAATTAACTGTTGCTTTCTTGACATTACTTGGAAGGTGTCTATAGATCTCTAAACATCAGAAATTTTTTGATATATTTACAGCCAGGGTGCCTAAACCCCCCACAATTTCCTTAGGTAAAACATCACTGAAAACAGCTGAAATGTAACTGCTCCTCTGGAGGGCAATACGATGAGATGAGCAAAGCCCTGGAAAGGACACAAAGACCAGCTCTGAGTCTCTGCCATTTACTCATTATGAGACTCTGGACAATGTGCCTAACCTTGCTTGGTCTCAATTTTTCCACTGCATTATGGGGTGACATCTACAATCAGCTAATATATGTGAATAGACTTTAAATAATCTAATTTGGTTTGTGTACAGGGGATGAAGAAAATAATGGGAGGTCAGACTGTGGAACTATGAAAGATCTGATGAGAAGGGTCTAGGATGCTAAGTGAAAGAATTAGAATTTATTCTCTATTTAATAAGGCATACAGATATCATTAAAGGCAGTGACAATGTGTACTAATGTTTGTGGCTCTATGTTAGATTTAAATATTGGGAGAACGAATAAAAAGATTTAGGCTACTTATTTATTAAAAACATAAAGAAAATCTTTTGAATTTGAGTCCACCATATTACAGTGTATAAAGCTTTTTTTAATACTGTAGGAATTAATCCAATTTCCTTTCCTTTTTTCCTCTCCATTTTTTCCCCAAAGAAAAACAACAAAAACAACAACAACAACAACAACTCTGCTTTGGAACTGTAAAACAAATAGTGCATTGAAGAAAGGTGACAGTTTTTCACTGTAACTTTCGTTTTGGGAGGTATCAAGTACTCAAGGATCAGGATGCACATCAGGCCTTAAGGTATACTACTTACCTTATTCCTTTATACTATAATAATCACCAAATGATCACTACTTGAGATTCCTGCTTTGATATTATTCAAATAGTGCTCATCAAAAGAAAGTTACAGTTTGCTGCTTTTTCAATGCATCCAATAAGTTGCATCCTTTCACCTTTGTAAGATTTTGGAGTCACATAAAATTAAAATAATTGGTAATAATGACAACAGCAAGGAAATAGATGAGAGAAAATATCTACATCAACTTTGCTTTACTAGCTTCCTGCAGTATGGCCAGCTAGCCTTGTTCTTACCTGGTTTTACATGAGAAATGTGAGTAGAGTTAATACAAAGTACGAAAGAAAGAAGAAGGGTTTAAAAACTGTTGTTAGGATGCATGTAACTAATGCCATTCCATAATTGCAATTTAATTTTAAAAAAAACCTCTAAATCATTGATATACCATATGTAAAGCAACAGCCAATGGTAGACAGGAAAAGATATAGTATATGAATAAGTGCTTTGGAATTCTGATTACTAACAAAACTTACTTAAAATTTAAAAATAGCATGAGAAGGTTTTTGTGAAATCAATTTTTAACTCAATTGGGTAAATACCTAGGAGAATGATGGCTAGATTATTTAGTGAGAATAAACTTAGTTATATAAGAAACTGCCAAATTGATTTCTAAAGTAGATATTTTGCATTCTCATCAGCAGTGAATGAAAGCTCCTATTCCCACCGAATCTCACCAGCAATTGGTATTGCTGTTTTTGTTTTGTTTTGTTTTAGATTTTGGCCATTCTAACAGTTATGTAGTAGTATCTTGTTTTACTTTACAATTTCTTAACATATGATGATAATCATATTTTAGTTTGAAAACTTGCCTTCTCTGTATCTTCTCTGGTGAGGTTCTGTAAAGATAATTTTGGTACTGTTAAATTAGGTTAGCTGTTTTCTTGTTGAGTTTTAAGAGTGTATTTGTATGTTTTGATTACAAGCTCTTTATCTAATGTGTATTTAAATATTTCTGCCACATAATGACTTGTCTTTTCCTTCTCTTAACAATGTCTTTCACAAAACAGAACTTTTAAATTTCAGTAAAGTCCATCTTGTCACACTTTTCTTTCATAGGTTGTGATTTTGATGTTCTACCTAAAAACATAAACATTGAGAGAAATGCCAGTTACAGGCAACGAGGGGATGGAGGAAGCAAACCACCTTGCCAGGCATGTACCTATGCAACAATCCTGCATGATCAGCATATGTACCCCAGAACCTAAAGTACAATAAAAAAAAGAAAAGAAAAGAAACACATAAACAAAACCCAAGGTCACTAAAATACCTGGTCTTCTGTGTTTTCTAATTAATATTTTTTAATTTTCAAAAAATATTTTACACTTTTTGGAATTTTCATGTGGGACTTTAATTCATTTTGACTTAAATTTTAAATAAACAAAAGCAAACAACAAATTCTTTTCTGATACAGGAAAAGTGATTCATTTCAATTAGTAAATCATTTTTATGATTCTGATACCAATATCAGGGGACAAGGATTAACATCCATCTCAGAAACTAACATTTAAGCCCATACTTTCAGAGAGCATTTTTTTTTTGGTAGAGGAGGGTAGTGATTATAACAGAGCCAAATCAATTATTATAAATTTTTATAATATTTTAAATTTTTAAATTATTATCCAATTTTGATGTATGATTAATATTGACAAGCATTTTGACACTACTCTACATATTGACACCACTCTACCAAAATTAGATGAACAAATCATGTCCAACAGTTATAAGTTAATTCTCCATAAACACTATGCCTGCAATCCCGGGATACAAACCCTAGATAAAGATGGATTCTATTAATTGGGAAAAATCTTTGGAAAGTAAGTCTTATCTCCTTCAGAAAATTGCTTTTTTTGGGAAAAAGAAATCCTAATTTTTTATTCAATATAAAAATAGAAAATAAAGTGAGGCACCAATACCTTCTTAAATCGTGTGTGTATTGGTCAGCTGTGGCAGCATTCACTACTTAACCATATTTCAGCAGTCCTTCCTCTGTGAAACAGCCACCTCTTCACTGTGGTGTTATAGACTAGCTCATAACTCCCACTGCTGCTTTGCCTGCAGCCAGCTTCTCCGTGTGTCACAGCCCCTTCTCGCATCATAGCACAGTTGAGCCTCTGATTCATATTTGTGAATTTACCTAATAGTCAAAATTTATTTGTAACCCCAAATTCAGTACCTCACAGTGCTTTTGTGGTTAGTCATGGACATGCACAGAGCAGCAAAAGATTTGAGTTGGCCAGGGGCGGTGGCTCAAGCCTGTAATCCCAGCACTTTGGGAGGCCGAGGTGGGCGGATCACGAGGTCAAGAGATCGAGACCATCCTGGCCAACATGGTGAAACCCCATCTCCCACTAAAAATACAAAAATTAGCCGGGCGTGGTGGCACGCGCTTGTGGTCCCAGCTACTCGGGAGGCTGAGGCGGAAGAATCGCTTGAAACCAGGAGGCGGAGGTTGCAGTGAAGTGGGATTGCGCCACTGCCCTCCAGCCTGGCGACAGAGCAAGACTCCATCTCAAAAAAAAAAAAAAAAAAAAAGATTTGAGTTGTCTGATGTGTGCATGTTCCTGCTGAGGCCAGATACGACAACGCTCTGCCCTCTTGTTTCTACTCTAATGCGATAAGCAAGTGTCCTTTCTACAGTGTATTTAGTGCTACTTTTTTTTTTTTTTTTACAAATTTCTGGATTTTTTTTTGCTGATTTTACTGTTTAAAATGACCCCTGAGAATAGTGATGAAATGCTGTCACGTGTTCTCCGGTGCAAGAAACTTATGATTACACCTGACAGAAGAAAAACGTGTATTAGACAAGCCTCATTCAAGCATGAGTTATAGTGCTGTCAGCCATAAGTTCAATATTAACAAATAATATATATCAGACAGGATGTCGTTTAACAAATGAACACACAAAATAACGTATTTATTGATCATTTGACAAAAATGTGACCAGAGATTTGAAGGAACCTAACCCTGTACTTCCCCTAGGAGCAATGGTTCAGTCTTTGATAATCCATTCTTCTTCCCAAGTTTGTAGAACATAACTACTGTGAGCAAACAAGAATTGACTGTATCTATAACTGAGAATAATAGCAATTTCAAATTGCTCATCAGGACTTGTGAACAAAAATACACCCTAATTTTAAAAAAATTCAATAAGATAATAAAAAAGATCAGTTTATTTTAATGCAACTTCTTGAAGTTCAGATTTTACATCAGTATGTTCTCATTAACTACATTGCTAATAATGATTAGGTTACTAATAGACTTTATTAAATGCTGCCTCCGGATGCTTATTACTTGTGAAGTGCTTTTCTCTTTTTTTGCACACAAAGCTACAGAGTTTTATGCCTTTTTCAGAGGTCTTCAGGATATTACCTCTCTGTTTTGAATGCAGAGTCTTGGTGGGATTTTTAAATAAGTAAAAACAAATGTTCAGAGGAAAGGCCATTTTCTGCTTTTATTCAATGTTTAAAATGATCTGTCACTGGGCAGAGTTAAGAACAATCAATTACTTCTTCCAGTGAATCCTTAAGAAAGATCTCTTGCTTTTAACCATTTTATTTCTTTTTCTATTCTGATTTTATAGGTAAAAGATGCATTGGTTTCAGACAATAATTATTTATAATTGCTAATGAACAATTATTTTTGGTGAATATTTGTGAAAAGTCTTTTTTTCTCAAAAAAGAACTTTATTGCTCAAGCATAGATAATTTTTCGAGTGAGGGCTATTGTGGGAATCCTAGATTTAACTAATTTGACTAACCTATCAGGGCAAAGAGCACTTTGATCTTTAATTAAATCATCAGTTACTTTGGCATCATAACAATGTCATAACAACATGGGCTAAAATTTGTGAAAGAAAATAATTTTATTTCTACCTCTGCTGAGTCACAAATTATTTAATATGGATATTTTGTAGATAAATGAACAGGTACTTGGAATCTATACTCTATTGAGAAAGAAAAAACATGAGAGGAAATAATTGTAATTCATAAACTTCAACCCTTGATCTTGGAAAAACAGAAAATCTCCAAACTCTTAATACAATTGAAAGGTAAGAGAAAAAAAAAAAAACTGGGTCAGCAACAGGTCTTGTTATGTAAGTTACTTCAAAAAATAAAATACAAGCAATTTATTAATCTGAAAGTTCAGTTAATTTAACAAGTCACATAGCAATATAAATTTCTTCACTCACTGATTTCTCTTCCATTTAGTAAGTGTGCATTGTGCTGTACTGTGCATTCTATAGAACATTTATAGTTCTAGGATATATGTAATTACTGTTCAGGCACCATTTATTTAAAAACTACTCTTTCCCCTTTTAATTGCTTAAGCAGTGCTTTAGTTCTCTGTGCATACTATAACAAATTATCACAAAATCAGTGGCTTCGAAGTATAAAAATATGCTTTCATAGTTCTGAAGGTTTAAAGTCAAAATTCAGTATCACTGGTCCAAAATCAAGGTGCTAATAGGGCCTGATCCCTCTAGAAGATTCAGAAAGCATATTCTTCCAGTTTCTGATGGCTGCCATTCCTTGACTTGTGGTCCCATCACTCCAATCTCTGCCTCTGTGGTTACACTGCCTCCTCTTCCTATGTGTGTGTGAACTTAGGGCTCACTCAGAATCCAGGATAATCCTCCACTCTCAAGATCCTTAACTTAATCACTTTGGTGAAGACGTTTTTTCTTTTTTAGGCAGTATTTATAGGTTCCTTTCAGTGGCCATTATTCTACTAAGTATAGGCACAGTTGTCAAAAAATCATTGATCATATTATATAGGTCAACATCTGGACCCTCCATTCTGTTCCTTTCTCATCTCTATGTCTAAAGCCAATATCACAATTTCTTGATATTGTAGCATTATGCTAATACTGAGATCAGGTCATTTAAGTGTTCTAACTGTTCTTTTTTTCAAAATACTCTTGTAGAATTTTTGCATTTCCATGTACATTTTGGACTAAACTTGTCAATTACTATGAAAAAGCCTGCTACATTTTCACTGATTACCATTGAATTTATGGATCAGTCTTGGGAAGTATGCCCTTTAAAACTATTGAGTCTTCTGAACTTTGTACAAAATATTCTTTTTTTTTTTTTTGCTGAGCAAAGGGGACTTTATTGATGGTAAACGACAAGGTGGGGCTCCCTAGGCCCCTCCCTCTTCAAGGGGTCTGCATGGAAACTATGAGAAGGGGCGATTCCGTGTGCTGGGGGGCTCAGTGTGGCAGGGACTCCCCAGCAGTGAGGGCCTCTCTTCCTCTTATGCTCTCGCGGGGGCCAGTGGTCCAGGGGTCTTACTCCTTGGAGGCCATGTGGGACATAAGGTCCACCATCCTGTTGCTGTAGCCAAATTCATTGTCATACCAGGAAATGAGCTTGACAAAGTGGTCATTCAGGGCAATGCCAGCCCCAGCATCAAAGGTGGAAGAGTGAATGTTGCTGTTGAAGTCGGAGGATACCACCTGGTGCTCAGTGTAGCCCAGGATGCCCTTGAGGGGGCCCTCTGACGCCTACTTCATCACCTTCTTGATGTCATCATATTTGGCAGGTTTTTCCAGGTGGCAGGTCAGGTCCACCACTGACATGTTGGCAGTGGGGACACGTTAGGCCATGCCAGTGAGCTTCCCGTTCAGCTCAGAGATGACCTTGCCCACAGCCTTGGCAGCACCGGTAGAGGCAGGGATGATGTTCTGGAGAGCCCCTTGGCCATCACACCACAGTTTCCTGGAGGGGCCATCCACAGTCTTCTGGGTGGCAGTGATGACATGGACTGTGGTCATGAGTCCTCCCACAATACCAAAGTTGTCATGGATGACCTTGGCCAGGGGCGCTAAGCAGTTGGTGGTGCAGGAGGCATTGCTGATGATCTTGAGGCTGTTATCATACTTCTCATGGTTCACACCCATCACGATCATGGGGGTATCAGCAGAGGGGGCAGATATGATGACCCTTTTGACTCCCCCCTGCTAGTGAGCCCCAGCTTTCTCCATGGTGGTGAAGATACCAGTGGACTCCACCACAGACTCAGCACCAGCATCGCCCACTTGATTTTGGAGGGATCCCGCTCATGGAAGATGGTGATGGGATTTCCATTGATGACAAGCTTCCCATTCTTAGCCTTTAGGGTGCCATGGAATTTGCCATGGGTGGAATCATACTGGAACATGTGGACTATGTAGTTGAGGTTAACACAGGGGTCTCTGATAGTGACAATATCCACTTTACCAGAGTTAAAAGCAGTCCAGGTGACCAGATGCCCAATACGACCAAATTAGTTGACCCCGTTGACTCCAACCTTCCCCTTCCCCATGGTGTCTTGGATGCGGCTGGCGATGGGAGAGGAGATGCGGCTGTCTGTCGAACAGGAGGAGCAGAGAGCCCAAAATATTCTTTTTCATTTGTTTAAATGTTAAAAATGTTCCTTAGCAATGTTGTTTAGTTTTCAGTGTATAGGCTTTGTGTGTATTTTGCTATTTTATGTTTTTGATACTAAACAATATGGGTTTTTCCCCCATAATTCTAGAGTGTCTTTTACTCTAAGGCATATTTTAATTCACCACTGAAGCATGACACATCTGAGATTACTAAATGCTTTGGATAATGACTGAGACCTCTCCACAATGCTGGTCAAGGTTTGACTATCTCCCTACTTTATGTGAGCTTAGAAAATTATTCAGTTAAAACACTGTAGTCCTACCTCAAGGAGTCTTACCCTATGGAAGTGTAGTATAGTTCTCAGCAAAGACACAAATGGAAAATTCTGAAGCTGCTTTTGTTTTTGTTTTTTACACAATTTCCTCTCACCTCAGTTCTCCTGGTATCTAATCTCCATGTCCTTGGTTCAGTGAGACCACTTGACACTTCCTTAATTACACAGTCATTTAGAATGTGCCTCCAGCCAGACAGCTGGGGTGATTGTGGATTTCCTTGGTTCTCCTTATCACAGGGGTTATGTGCCTGCGTTGCATGTTTCCAATGTCTAAAAATATTATTTCATGTGTTTTTTCCCCAGTTTTATAGTTATTTATGAAAGGAGGTTATGATCCTTGTTATTTCATCATGGTTAAAAGGCAAAGTTATTATGTTTATTTTTAAGCTAGAAATGTATTCATACCAGTTGATCTGAAAGCATGCAATAATTCATTTTATTTCTGCAGCAATCACCTAAAACTTGAATGTGTTTGCAAGATACACAACTTTATCCTGTAATAATTCAATAGAACTGGTTAATTTATGGCAATAAAAATAATCCTCAATTGTAAATATCATCATTACTTTTGTTTCTCACTCAGTATACACATCATAAATACCCTATCTGACTCAAGACTTGGTAGTAAACTGCAATGGTTGCATTCTTTATATTTGAAAATACATTTTCTTCATTCAATTCTTAACCCTTTCTTTCATCATTTTTTTCATTTTCTTAAATAGCATGAAAAAAGTAAATGATCTGCCCATTAGATTCTTATCATTTCAAAATGTTTTTGTAAAAATTCCACCTTTCTTATTCAGGCATAATAGCCCAATTGTCCATAGATTCTTAATATATGTATCTTGTGTATATACCTATCTAACTGTACATGTCTTGGTATATACCAATACAGAATATCTATTTTTCTTACTTTAGTAACATTACTGAATGATATGATTCTAACATAAAATACATGTACATGATAATGATACATCATTTTCCAACATAATACCTTTGTACTATAATTTATATGAATTCTTTCAATAATTTTGGTATTTTAAATGTATATGGTACCTCAGAGAATAATTAATTTTGGAAACTAATTTATATTCTAATTCGATGTGGTGTTTGTTAAATAAATGCAATCAAATTTGTCTATATGTTTGTAAAGTTTTCTTTGCTCAATTTTGAATTTAATATATTGCTAATTAGTCATTATTTTGTTAATGACAGATAATATTTAACTCCCACTGCATACACATAAGCACATACACATAAGTAAAAGTGAAATGATAGGAAAATCTTATAGAAACATTTTATTCTTTTTACATTGTGTCTTGCAAGTTGAGAGCTTTTTCGCTGTTATAATGATCACATATATTCTTTCCATATTACTCCATATGCAATTACAAATAAGCATATCAGTTTAATATAAAACATTAATTCTCTAGACATGGAGACTAAAAATGGTGCTGTTTTCACATTCTCCATAGACCCTCAATCAAACAGCCTCCTAATTCTGAAATTATCATCCAGTTTTAGGATATGAATGTCTATAGTCCAATGTGAAATAAACATATATATATGTATATACATTCTTATTCACGTTCGAATTTCTTCCAATGCAGTGTAAAATTTGATTCTACTTTTTGACGAGGCTTAGAATACATTCTGACTCTCTCCTATTTCATTATTATATGTGAGACTATGTCTGGGAAGGAATTTGTAACATGTCTGATCTTGAATATTGTCCCTTGCTGAAGAGTGTGTGAGAGATTAACTTGGAAGCTAGTAGTTCAGAAAAGAATATTTTAATTTGCTTTCTTGAGTTATAATTCCATGCCTCACTGACCTTCCATGTAATTTCTAGTTTATTATTTAGATGTTAAAAACATATTGTTAATTATGACGCTCAATCTTACTGATTTTATTGTGCTAAATTATCATTTTAAAACATTATCATGGTCATATGTGGGTCAGAGGCTTATTCAATTAGAATATCTGGTGTCAGGGCCTAAGGAACCTAGATTATTCATAAGCACCCTAAAGTTTGGAAAACATTACACATTTGATTATACTTGCCCTTATTATTCTTTAGTTATGTCAAATATGTCAGTCTTACATTTTTTTAAGAGGAATACCAGCTCTTTGAATAACACATGCATTCTTTTCTATGTATGGTTCACGCTGAGCTAAATGCCCTGAGCACAACAGGTGCCAAATGAACCCTTGATGTTTACTTACTGAAAAAATATTAATATTTGCACAGCTATTTTGCTATTTGACTAAAACTTATTTGGTGAAAGAAAATAGCAAAAGATTTATCTGTTTCAGCAACATGAAGTACCTTTCAACATAATAAAAGCAAATTTTGCAGATGTCTCTCGGGGTTTTAAAATATTATCTTTGTGATCTGCTTTGCCTCAGTATCACTTAAGACAGTTGTTCTATTGGTTCCTGTGTCTAAGCACATGGCTCTTGTTTTTCATATACTGGTAGGAAATGTTTCTGTTCCCCCTAAAAGCTTAGGCAAGGGCTAGATCCTGAGTAATAGAAGTGGTCTTTAAAAACTTCATTTCAGCAGCTTTTTACCTTTTTCAAGTTAAAATAATACTATCATTGAAACAGAAGAAGAATTATCATGGAACTAATTACCATTAAATAAAGAGCACAAACTCTCAGTATTAGTGCTAACTTGTGTTTCACTGGGTTATACCATACTCTGCTAAAATAAGCACTGTTATAATTTGCTCTTGCTAAATTAACTTTTACAAATGATGCACAGAAGCTCATTTTCTCCAAGAACCTCCCACCCAACATATATGTCCAACTCAAGGAAGAGGCATTCTCTATATAGATCCTTTTAAATGTGAGTACTGTTTATTGGAACACATTTCTAGGATTGGAGACTTTAATATGCATAACAAATGAGGTAATTTCCCTTTTCACATTTATCATATGTAAAACAAAAAGCCAACCAATCAACACCAACAACAAAATCTATAGAGGTAGGACAGAGCCATAAGTCACTGGTACTTGGGAGAGATCTGAAACTTCTGCTTTTGTTTTCTGCACTGTTTTCAAATAGTCTTTTTCTCATGGTGGTAGCATAGGTGCATTGTGGGGAAGTTCCTATCTGGAAGCTCATTACCTTGGTCTTCTCATCCTCTAAAGACCATGGGAAAATGGACAGCCAGACTCTACGCTAGATTTTTTTCTCTTCTCTTTCTTCCTGTCCAGAAGGCTCTAGTATGGCCTTTCTTTGCATTTCACAGCCAATTTTGAATAAAGAGAGGTGAAGTGAAAAAAGTAGATACTTTAGAATTTTGTCTCACTGATTGATACTGATTCTAATATAAATACAAGAAGTTTCCAATGCAGTCAAGTCTACCACAATGGAAACTATGTTGAAATAATAAAAAGGTTAATTTGATGATCATTTTCCTTTGGTGATTGCATTTTCCCTCTGGCACTTTGGATAAGGAATGTTTATTCAAATATTAACTTTTTTAGGTAAGAATTACTTTAACACATACAAGAATAGCTAAGGCAGGCAGGTGGAATAAACTTTTAGTTTTTCTACATGTTTTGTAAAAAGACATTTTGTTGAAATAGCAATTATATCTTGAGGAAACTCATTTTGTTGCTTATAGTAATTGCTTTGACGGTGTACACATATGCCATCAAAACATATTTAAATTATACAATTTAATAAGTTTTGGCATATGTGTACACCGTCAAAACAATTACTATAAGCACAATAATTCTTAAAAACTCACCACCCAAAGAGTTTCCTCAAGATTTTTATATCACTCTTACCTGTTTCTGCCCAGTTCTTATCCCCACATACACATTAATTTGCTTTCTGCCACTATAAACTAGTTATAGATTCATTTGCATTGCCTAGCATTTTATATAAATGGAATCCTAAACTATGTACTTTTTTGTATCTAGCTTTGTTCATTTAACATAATTATTTTGAAGTGTATTTACATTTTTATGTGTACCAATAGTTTATTCCTTTTTATTATTGAGTAGTAATTCATTGCATGAATCTATTTGTCTATTTATTCACATATTAGTGGACATTTGGGTTGTTTCCAGTTTTTAGCTATTACCAGTAAAGCTGTAATGGATGTTCTTATAGAAAACGGATATGGAAACGGGCTTTTAATTTTCTTGCATAAATAACTAGGAGTGGAAGACCTAAGCCACAGTAAGTGTGTGTTGAACTTTTTATGGAACTGTCAAATTATTTTTGAAAGTGGCTCCACCTGCATTTCACATTCTCACCAGTAATGCATGAGAATTCCAATTATTCCATGTGCAATGCAGCACTGGGAACAAAAGTAAGAGGAAAAGGAGAAGGAGAAAAAGAGGAGGAAAAACTGGAGGAACAGCAAGGAGAAAAAGGGGGAAAGATAATAAGTAAAGATTTCTGCATATCTGAAGGCTAAAGTGTAATAAAAATTACAAATGTTGTCTAATAAATTTTTCCTTATATTCGAGAAAAGTTTGACATGTTTAGAATGCAGGCAAAAGGAGCACTACTTTGAAAATCAAAAGATAGATTATTGTCTGTTTTTTCTCACTAACTGATTATTTGTGTAGGCTTCAGTTTCCATGTCTACAAAAGAAACAGGACTCAGAAGTTCTCTTTCAGCCACAAATTCAGAAATAACTACACTTAGTTTATGCTTTTATCTCTCCCTTTTTTCCCAGTATATGTTTAATTTGAAGAGTAGAAAAGAGAGTATCCCAGGCTTCCAGGAGGAGGAAACAATAAGTGAAATGACCCTGAGTCATTTAGCAAACCTAGAGAAATAAAATGGCTAGTGTATCTTGATGATGGCAAATGATGATGGTGAGTGATATGAGTGAATTCGATCTTCTGAGGATTATCAAGAATTGTAGATTTTATTATAAGTGCAACAGAGCATGGACTCTAGAGACAAATTGCCTGGGTTGGAATCCCTCCTCTACCATTTCCTAGTTGTGGGGCCTTGGGCAAAGTAGCTAAACAACCTTTCCCTCAGCATTACAATAAGGATAACAGCAGTACTAACCCCATAGTTATTATAAATATTAAATAAATTTTAGGGCTTAAAACTGTGCCTGGCACCTGTTAAGCAGGATTTAAGTTAACATCATTACCAGCATTGCTCTCTGGCTTCCTATTGCTGACTCAGAGTAACACAATCCAAAGGAAGGAGCTTCCAGCATGAAGTGTGGACACGGAGCTTCTGGATTCATCTCTGGCCTCATCAGTATGGGCATGTCACAGCCTCTTTGTATAAGAAAATGAGTGTTTGGCATGGATAATACTAAAGCTGCCTACAGCTTTGAAGTCTCAAAGAAAACACAAGTAAATATTTTTGGAAATAACTGAATAAAATTATACATCTGGCAGCTTGAGGGAAAAGTAAAGGAAAAATATAAACTATCACACTGTACTTTAGGGTTCTGGTCATTTACCAGAAAGGAAAAAAATAATTGTATTATCACTAAAATCACACAACTTCTTTTATTTTCTCCTTAAAAAAAAAAGTTGTCGTCAAGCACCATTATCCACTATAGGAGAAAGACTACTTTTCAGATTCTGAGTCAATTGCATCCCAGACCTAGTCTGGTATTCTAAAAATTGCTGAGACAAGTTTGACTGCTAATCAGTAGTTGGAAACAAGTTCTCTAAAGCCATTAATTGAAACATTCTCTCCAGAGAAATCCATAGTAAATTGACTGAAAGGTGAAAGACAATGTAATAAATAAGAAAAAAAGTTTTTTGTTACCGTGGGTATGTTTTGACAGAAACAAATTAAATGATAAACCACATTTCATTAAACTATGATAAATGTATTTTTTTGGTTGATTAAAAATAATACATGCAATTATTTTAAGATTGCTTTTCCAAATTGTTTGCAAGAAAAATAAGGTTTCTTTATGTGACAAATACTTAGAGTGGGCAGTAGGTTTAAAGAATAAATAAAATGAAACATTTTTAACCAAAGAAAAATCAAATAATAGTAGCTGATATTTATAAGGATTGGTATGGGCCAGGCACCTTTCTAAATAATATTAACTCATTTATTTTATCTTCAATGCATATCATGGTTCACACTTTACAAAATGAGAAAATGCAAGTCTGAAAATTTAAGTAACTTGACCATTAAAATATTCTAAAATTTAGAATATTTTACTTTACCATTAGAGAAAAATATTTCTTTAGAAAAGGGGAAAAAAGGATATTTTTCTCTAATGGTAAAGTAAAATATTCTAAAGTTTTTAAAAGCTAGACAATACTGAAATGTATTACTAACAGCAATAGTAAGATAATCACTAGTCTCGGTTTCTAAAAAGTAACCACACTATCATGTTTGTGTTACTGAAAAGAAAAAAAATAGCTTACTTAGCTTTATAGATACCAAAAGTAGAGTGAATATTTTGGGAAATGCATTCACCAATCATAAAGCTTTTTGTTACAGCCTGTAGAACCCGTGTCATATCAGCCTGAGGAACTCACAGGAATGCAGAGATGGTAGACCCAGGCAAGTTAGCCAGCTCCTGGGAAGCTTTGCCAGGTCTGTCTACCATTCTTTCAGATAAATGATGTCTTCAAATTATTAATATTTATGCTTCTGCTTTTTAAAAACTCTACAGCTTAGCCATTACTACTTTTAGCATTTTATAAAAGTTTTGCTTTATGAACTTATTCGTTGAGTGAGTTCTGTGTTTATAATTTTTCCATCTCAGATCTTCCTTCTGGGGTCTCCCTCCTTCAGCCTGAAATTCGTCTGTTAGAAGTTTCTTGAATGAGACAGTCAAACAAGATGATGGATTGGAGGCATTGTTAGCATGACTCTCCCACTTGGAAAGACAAAACAGTGTGCAGAGATTCATCCTGTGAACTTTGTTCCAAGAACCGATACAGGAATGTAACAGGAATACTTAAAGAAACCACAGACCCAATGGAGGAAGCTATGGGCAGCAGCCTATACCATGAGCTAGACAGAATGTGAGGAGGGATAAATTGTTGGCAGAATATACACTGACACTGGGGAACCTAGCAAGCCAGGCCACGGGAGAAGGCCTTTACCCTAACCAGCACTGGAGCTGATCTAGTGAGTGGTGGGGAGTACATGAAGAGTGGCATCAGGACGTACTTCGTGTGCACTCTCCCAGTCTACAGAGGAAATGGAGGGAAGCTGTTCCCGATCCTACATTGCAGAAGACCTCGCAGATGTCTTCCAGTTAACTCGGGTGGTGGAACAGGTTGAAAGAAGCTCCCAACTGAGATTCACAATATAATCTCGAGTGGAGATGAACCCCATTGGCCAGAACCAAGGGCTGAGTGGGAAGTGGGATGTAGTCATGGGTGCAGGAGCTGGATGCCCCTGCTTTGCGGGTAGATGAGGAGAGGCATGATCTGGCAATTTTGGTTTGTGTCTTTGTGGGGATGGCTTATGGCCTGGGGCAGTTTTGAGTTCTGAGTGCATACTACCTAGAACCTAGCTAGCTGCTGTTAGTGGAACACTGTGGGTGTGATGCCTGCCTTGCCAAGTGTGTGGGTACTGGATGGGGCTTACTGCCACCTTCTACTCCCCACTCCTCATGCAAACACTTCTGTACAGCAGAGGAAGCTGCACTCCTCCCTGGACCATTGCCCCAGTGGCCAGAGGACTGTCCTCCAGTCCCCACTAGGACCGCTGCTTGCATCCACATGTAGGAAGCCACAGCACAGACTTGCTTAACTCAGCCAACTGGCTTTGCCCCTCTACCCGCCCTGGTATTGGTATCTTAAGACAAAGGACATAAACTTTTGGGAGCTCTATAGCCTTGCCTATTGCCTGAGACACCAGAGTACCTCCCCTAGGTAACATAGGGCAAATACAAATCCCAGTGTTACTTCCATAGCTGGTACTCTTTTCTAAGTGCTACCTTCTAGCTGTAGGCCAACTGACACAGTCCATTACAGAATCTGCAGGATGAATGACCCAGTACCCAGGAAAGAGAAAACTTGTGCATGACCCCAGCTACCACCATTGTCTGCTTCATCCTGGCTAACCAGGAGGCCCTGAGTCTATCCATGTGACCATTCATTACTACTGAAACTGGCATTTAAGAAAGCATCACCTTAAGGCTATTATCGATAACCAAGAAAACTCACAGTCTACATAGAACAGCTCTAACTACTCAGATCAGACAGACATCCCAGGGTCAGAATGGGATATGGATTACTTTCTTCTGTTCTGGCAGGGGAGCTAAGACACCTTCCTACCTTCTCCCTAAAAAGACCTTGCTGATATTCACTGAGAGGGTCTCTAGCTGCCTCTGTAAAGACTGGGACCTTTGATCACCATTGGGTATTGCATTTTCCACCTGCTTTAGCCATAGCAAGTTTTTACCTATGGACACCTCCCCTACTGACCACAGCTTGAACTATTCAACAGAATAAATAAAATGCTGGGAAAACAAGTGCACATCACTGGGGAACAGAAACGTTTCAAGAGAACTCTCCCATTCCAACCCCACAGGAGACAGTGAACCTGTTCACATACTGAGCACTCTGCTACTGCAACCAGCATCTGAGAAAGCCATCCTACAAAGACTCTCTCCAACCAAGGAACTCATACAGAGTCTTCACACCTGAAAGCATTCAGAGCCCAATTATGTTACAATAAAATCTAATCATAAAGTCGCATCCTCAAGGGAAAAAAAACGAAATTTTAAAAAGTGAAAACAAAAATAAATTCAAAAATAATTAGAAGAAATAGTTTATCCAAATGAGAAGGAACTGGAAAAATAATTCTGGCAATGTGACAAAACAGGATTCAATAACAACCCTGAAAGATCAACCTAGCTCTCCAGCAATGGATCTAAGTCAAAATGAAATCTTTGAAATATCAGATAAAAAACTAAAAATGTTGATTGTTAAATTTCTCAGGGATATAAAAGAGAAAGATAAAAACCAAAATAAAGACATTTTAAAATAATTCAAAAAATGAATGAAATTTTTAATGAGATATCTATTTTAAATATATATTGAAATTGTATATATATAAGTTGTGTGTAGTTGTACAGTGGAAACATACTATCTCCAGATGTTCTTAAATTTGGAATATTAATATTTGGAATTCATGTTTGGAATGTTTCATTTAATATATTAGTAGCAACTCTTCCTTAGAAAAATATTTATTGACAACCTAGCCCGTGTGTTCAGTGATGGTTCTCAATTCTCCCCCAGGTGGTTGGTAACAGAACCCTCAGTAGCCACGTCACGCCATGAAAAGTGAGACAGAGCAGCTGCAGTCGGCCACTTGAAATCTCCTGCTTTCTAAAGCAGCTTGTGCTGAAGCATGGAGTAGGTACTTCAGACTGTCAGTTCAATAAATTCCCAAATATAAAATTTTTATTAGAAGACAGCTAGTTTGTCCTTTGTCACTACTAACATCTTGCATCATGGCCCAGATTTCTTAATTGTCCAGCCTTCATTCTTTGTTCCTTGTTTAACACAATAGTCTATAACTCACACAATTCCAAATAGATATAGGCTAGTTATGTCATAATGCAAATTGGCTTATAATACTAATTCAATTAATATTAAAATTAGGCCATTTACAATAAAATTTTTCAAGTGTTTGAATGAAAGCTAATGGGCAAATATTTAAATAAGCAATAATTATACTTCAAAAATAATTTTTATTAAAGCTTCTTATAATATATGAATATATATATTTACATATTACAAGAAGTCTATTGACACCGTAAATGGTAACAACTGTTAAAATTACATTTGTATTCCTGCTGTTGCTTTTAGGAGTTGACCTGCATAACCTGGAACATAAATTTTGTCTTCTTTAACTTGGCAAAAAAAAAAAAAAAAGGTTAATTGAATGATAGTAAATGTATGGATGCAAGGTAAATGCAGAGATCTGTTGAAGGTAAACTTTCTCCATGATAGTTTAACTGAAGGATAGCAGAAAATTTACTCCAATTATTAAAAGATTTGCTTTTTCTGAGTAATCTATTTTAGATTGCCAATTATTTTCTCTCTTAACTCAGAGGATACTATTCCACTGTATCCTGTCTTCCATAATGTGAACTTTATGGAAGTTCACATTATGAACTTCCATAATGTGGAACTTCCATAATGTTCACTTTGGGAAGTGAACTTTAAGTCTTCCATTTCTTTCTTACAATTTTTCCTCTATGGCTGCATTAAGAGTTAGATTTTCTTTTCTGTTCTGCAATTGTACAGGGAGAAAGTGCTGGGAGAAGTTTCCTGGGAGAAGGTGCTGCCTGAGCTTCATCCTGAAGGAAAGTCAGCCAGATAGATAATGTGGAGAAGGAGCTATCACCTAATAGTGGTCCACAAATTAAAATCTAATAAATACTTCTCTAGTAGATTGTTGGTAGGTTCACTGAAAAAAAAAAAAAGTTGTTTTATTTTCTAGCTTTGTTTGTTTTCTTCTCCATCCACACTATTGCAATATTTTCTTCCGAGATTTCATCTTGAGTAGCATTTTAAAATATTTTAGTTTTTATTATATTTTGTCAGAAGCAATGCAAAACATTTTTGTTACACAGGAATCTCCATGTATTCCTAACTATTCCACTACTATCATAAAGATACCAAAAGTATTTTAATTACTTATTATCTATGAATGAAATTTAGCCAAAATTCAGCTAGGAAAACAGGTTTTTATCTACAGAAAATACTCAAGCAATGATTATATTTAAGTGATATGAAGAAAATAAACAGTAATCTGATCTGTGGTACTGTTTTGATAGGGTAGTCATGGATAGTCGGCCTGACAACATTTCCTTTAATCTGAAAGATGAGAAGTTAGCTGGTTGATGAGGGCAAGCTGCCTACTAGAAATCCAGGATAGCTTGTGCAGTCTCTGAGGTGAAAATTTACCATCCTTTAGAAACAATACATGTCATTGTACATGTTGGGGCAGAGTGAACAAGAGAAGGTTCAGTGTGAGACTGGAGAAACAAGCATATATTGTGCTGAGTCCTCCAAGAAGCAGATGCTAAGATAGAAGTAAATGTGCAAGCAAGAGATTTACTGGGGAAACAGCAATGAAAGATAAAGAAGAGGAGCAGAAGTCATCAGGAAGAAATTTAAGACTATATCTGATATTACATGAGCCTATTATATCTGTTAAGGGGTCTGTAGAAAAAAAGTGGATCGTTCAGGGAACTGGTCTAAGGAGTTTTCTCAGGTTGATGGAGTGACCTCTAGCTAAAGTTGGCCACTAGAGAAATCCCTCAATTCATAGGAGCAGATTTGAATGAACTGTTTTGCTATGCTCAGTTATTGTCTGTGGCAATATGCAGAAAGCGTGGATTCAGTGAAAGCCCAGTGGTAGATCCAGAGCAGCAAGAGCTAGAGTTGTCTCACAAATGCACTCATCACAGCAAGAGATCTAAACTGTGCATTTTCATGACCACTATAGTCCACTTCTTACTATATATTCTATCTGTGCTCATAGATTTTTTGAAGCCCTGAAAATCATCCCAAGTGCTAACAGATTAAAGAAAGAGTAGGTGATTTCTGCATAGGTTTTCTTATTATCAGCTCCTTAAGATTTTCCCTTCAGATATTTTTGTCTACACAAGAGTTTCACAACTTTTAGGGAATAAAATTATTTCTTTCAGTTTTATAAGTTACTAGGAGCTGAGAGTAGTGAGAGTTGCTTTGACCACTAAATTCCCAGCATCTATGACACAAAAGGGGAGTTTGTGAATATTGCAAATAACCAGTAAACATTAAATAGCATCTTATGACTTCCTAAAACACTCTTTACCATTGTTCTCAGGTTGCTGGTTAAGAAACAAATAAGGGGAAAAATTGGCTTAAAATATTTAATCTATTTAAACAGTTGTAATGGGGCCTGATTTTTATTCTTCTAGGTAGCTCATGGGGACAAATGTTCTATTTTAATTATTTATGAATGATTTTTATATTGACAAGAGTTAAGGTTTTCAGAGACATGGGGTAAATTATAAAATCTTCCAAATTAAGTGTAGTTGCAAAGCTATTTACAGTCACTGCAAAGAGCAATACCACAAAAAAAATTGATAACAGAAAACCCTCCTACATGCAGAAGCTTAACTTTTTTTCCTCAGAACCTTATATGAAATGTCACAAACTCAGCCATGAATAAAATTAAAGTTATATTATCAGCCAGAAACTATTCCAATGTCTTCCATCACAGAAATTTATGAACATGTCCTGCATTTTTTAATACAAAATATTTTATTTAACCCACATATAGACATACCCGAGAAATATCTGTGATGCAACAGGCAGAGTTGTCTAGAAGTGATGTAAGGAGCTTACTCTGGGTAGCCTGAACCAAGAGAAGCTGTAAGTAGTATCAGAGACTAGGGACTCTTGTAGAGATATCCTCAGTATCTCCAGCAGCAGGGGAGCTAGACAGCTCAGTTGAAAAGCTAGCACTCAAAATCAAAACAGCCTGGCAACTAATAGGTTATATATTATCTCATTGACAAGGCTTCTTTCCCAAGGATGTCTCTTATAGATGAAAACTCACAGAGTGAAGGGGTCCCTCAAGCTGAAATGTGGACCCAGCAGTGCCCTGGCTCTCACATGGGTCTCTGTGGAATTATGAGAGAAGATGGGAACCTGTGCCTTCACATCTCTTATGTTGGCCCTGGTCTTACGAGTTTCCTTTCTTTGATAAAGCATATTCTTAACCCGTCCCAATAGGACAATGTCATACAATTACTTGTGAATATTAGTATACCACAGTAGACACCCAGATGGCACTCTTTTGGATGTGATAGTTTATTTTTTTCTTTTTGAAAAATAACAATAAACTACTTTCAGTGAAATCAATCTGAAATGCCTTCTTGACATTTCTTTATTATATTGCTATGCTTAATTAAAATTGGGGCGTCATTCTTATACTTTTATACTGATCACAGAGTCTCAACTAAGGCATATATTTTACCAAAATAAGAAAAACATAATGAATAGTTTGTTTCTGGATTATTTCTTCCATAACAAGATTTTTTTCTGTCTTTTGTACTTGAGTAATTTTGGTATTCAAAATATTTTATTCTCAATTACCTAAGACTAGAATTTAATTTAGGCCTAATAGTAGAATTTAATTTAACTCAGTTAATTCAGTTTTTCATCCCAAACGTTAGTTAATTCAAACATTAGTTTTCAAAAATAGCTAGGGAAGCAAATTTGCTTAACAAAACTATACATAGTACTACAAAGTCAGCATACAAGACTTTTTAGCCATTCATTACCTTTTATTATCATCTTTATTATCAACATTGGAGGGTTAGCTGCATTATAAAGCTTACATTATAGTCACGTATACTTAGGATTTATTCATGTAATTTTAGTTTGGTGTAATAGGGTTAGAGTCCTGACTCCTGGTTGGGACAAAACTGTGCTTAGAATCCAGTTTCCAAGGTAAACAGCAACAGAATTTATTTGTCTCACAAGAGATTTGGTGAGTGGCATGGAAGCAACAAAACGGTCACTTATAACTTATCATAGTATTGCACAAGACAGCTGGAGAATTAATTTACTCAGATTTGTACCCTATTGCTTCTTTCCGAAGAAGTTTCACCTAGTTCACTCCAGGTTTTTTCTTCCTTTGTGGTCCTACTGATGCTTGCCCATGACTATCTTGTCCAATACTTTTCAGTCCTGGTTGACAGCAATGTTACAGGACAACCAGGTTCATATGCCTGCTGTGCAGTAACATACCAACATACCAAAGCATCAAGGTTTGAAGCAGAGAAAGGGTTTAATGATCACAGGGCAACTGAGCAAGGAGATGGGAGGGATCTCAAATCTATCTCCCTAAAGAGTTCTGGGCTAGGGTTTTTAAGGAGATCATGCAGGGTGACAGGCTGGAAAACTGGGTCATTGATTAGTCAGAGTAAGTAATATATCATCAGAATGAGGAAACTGCATTCAGCTTCTCATGGGGTTCTTCAGGTCAGTTTATGCCAGTAGTTTTACTGGTATGCAGGACCACAAAGAATAGTTCAAATGGAAAATATTCTATAGTGTTAAAGTTTTCATTTATAGAGTAGTTAAAAAGAACTATACTCTTTTCACAGGATCTGCATGCTTCTGGGGCAAGAGGTGCCAAATGACTGTGAGGAAGCAGGTCAGAGAGCAGGCTGACCTCCTAATTACTGCTGCATGTGCTCCCGGCCTGGTTTATTTTTGTTTCTCCTGCTCCCTTCTTCCTGATAAACTTATTGAAGTTTATAAGGATGGTTTCGACAACTCCAGTGTCCAAGATCAAATACATTACATCATGCTTATTTTTCTCTCATAGCCTACAGCCACCTTGTCATCGAATCATTTTGGCTGTATCTTCAAAACATATCCAGAATATGAACACTTCCCACAACCTACCCCCTCCCACTTTGGTCCAAGCCACTACATCTCTTTCCTGGATTACTGCAATAACTTTTGTAAATGTTCTTCCCATTTCTAACTTGGCCCTCAACAACCTATTCTTTTTAAAAATAAGTGAGGTTTATACCATTTATTTGTTCAACTCTACAATGATTTCCAGCTTCATCAAGAATGAAAACCAAGTATACATGATATATGGGTTCTAGTCCATTTTCTCCGACCTAACCCCTTCAGTTCTTCTTGGTATCCATTTTGCAATAGCTTCCTTGCTGTTCCTTAAGTAACTAAGGCATGCTCCTACCTGTGGTCCTTTGCCTTAGCTATTACATCTTCCTAGAATACTCTTCCCCCAGACATTCACATGGCTAACATTCACATATTCTCCAAGTCTTCATTCAAATGTTATCTTCTCCATTAGGTACAACCTATTTTATTTAAAATTAAATTCTCAACCTCCCTGGCACTCTAATCCCTCTTACATGGCTCTACTTTCTCATTTTTCTCATAGAACTTAATAAAAATAATGCAAAATTACTAATTTATTACATTTCTTATTTATAACATATCTCTCTGTCTTTTCCAGCCACTTCAAATGTTCTATCCACTAGGGTAGGGAGACCCATGGGTTTCATTCACTAGTACCAGTACATAACGCCGAAATATTTGTTAGATTGAATGAAATTCAAAGTAAGCTTGACTTAATCTCATTCTAGGCTGCAAGTGGAAAGATTGCCACCATAATAAATAGCACAAAGTTGGTAAACTCTGGTTTACCTTGAAAATATATTATCTCTAATATGCATGTATATGTGAATGATGTGTACGTATTGACATAAATGTTATATATAACTGTTTATAGACAGAGTGTGTATATACATATTCTTTCTACTTAGGCAAATCAACCCAGTGTTAGTGGTAAAAGCAAAGAATAACTTAATGACAAATTTTAGAAACATAATTAGTAAATTTTTAAAATCTTTTAAATTCTTGTTGATACATCTATCAAGAATGATGGACATTAATGGTGACAAAAGAGAATTTTAAATAACTATATAATAACTATCTCTAAATATACTTTAATTTATAGTCAGTAATACTTTTACATATTTTAAAAATCAAAACTATAAACAAAGCCATACTTCAATAAGTCTCAACTTATCAAATTTTAACCCCTTCATGTTCCAGTCACCTCTATTTTGTACTATTTATAAATTTATTTGTTTCTTATATATCTTCTGATATTTCTTCACACCATGTGTAACAAATAAAAATATGGATTCTTAGTGGTTTCTTTTTTACATATACAGTGTTTTGCAATGTGTTTTTCTCATTAAACAATATATTCTGAATTTCCGTATATTAGTACATAAAATACCTTAACTGTACAATATACCATGCAGACTATACCACAGTTATATTAAAGATCTAGCTATACTGAAGTGCAGTTCTTGTCAAGGCAAAATACAGTCACCTTTTAAGTGACTGATTTTGACTGTCGAGTCAATGAATACAAAAGCAAAAATCATGGAAATCAGAAATGTACTTATTATTGTACATTTTTCCCTAGGGTTATGTATAGAGTTATATGTAGTTTTTGCATTACTCAAGACTATACAAGTCAAGTAAGTGTGACAGCTATGAAAAACATGTATTAAACTTCCCTGGGAAGGTTTTCTGTTCTAGGTAAGGTGACTTATATTGTATGATTATAAATTGAACATTGATCTACTAGTTATTAAAGCTCTGGGCTTTCGTATTTTCCTTCTCAGTTTTTGAAATTTTTATAATATCTGGGTTACACCGTTTAGGGGAAACACAGCAGATGTATAAATTACTCTATTGACATCTTAACATGCTGATAGTATCTTTAAAATTACTAGGGTTCAATTATACAATTCTATCATTGCAAAACAATTGTTTTTAGAAGAGAGTTAAAACTAGCTATCCCTTAAAACATGGGAAAATTGATTTTTTGTGTGTTACTTGTCAAAGTTTCAAACTTTCCCTTGGTAGAAGAGAGGCAATTAAGATTTTAGAGTTTTTAAGGAAACACTACTGATTCTTGCTTTTCTTTAATTCTTCAGCTGCCCTGACTTAGCTATTTTGATGAACACTATATTGTTAAATATACCCTCATTCACATTTTCACAAAAGACTATTTGACCCACTATAAGAAGAGCAAATGTGAATGTCATGGCCAGGCATGGTGGCTCACACTGGTAATCTCAGTATTTTGGGAGGCCAAGGTGGGTGGATCACTTGAAGTCAGGAGTTTGAAACCAGCCTGGCCAACATGGCAAAACCCCATCTCTACTAAAAGTACAAAAAATTAGCTGGGTGTGGTGGTGGATGCCCGTAGTCCCAGCTACTCTGGTGGGTGAGGAAGGAGAATCACTTGAACCCGGGAGGCAGAGGTTGCAGTGAGCTGAGATCATGCCACTGCACTTCAGCCTGGGAAACAGAATGAGACTGTCTCAAAAAAAAAAAAAAGTGAAGGTCAGAATGTCAATAAAGATTTAAACCTGGATGGTGATGGACATATGGCACAGTAGTCTCACTGGCACACAGAGGTTCCCACTACAAGACAGAGAAAAGAAAATGTATTCTCTTCAAGTGGGCTTATGGAACTTTTCCAAGGGAACACACTGTGTTGTCTCAAATTACCAGCAGATAAAAGCATGTGGCACATGAGGAGGACATGGCCCTGACTTCTGTGCAGACATGCTCCAGGAATTTTAGAATTTGAATTTTTATTACTTTCTTTTATAATTGCAGGCTCATCATTCCTGTTTTTTGCTGAAAAAAAGAAAGTGTAATACAAAATTTATGCAGCTTTTCTCCCCTGCATCAGATTCTCCATAATAGATCCTGTTTAAAAGAGGATAGGGGGATAATAAGATAGTCTATGATTTTGCTTTTGTAAGAAAAGAGAAAGAAAGAAAATAAAATTACCTATGTTCCAAGCTTATTCATCTAAAATAAACCTATCGTGATCAGATAACATTCCTAAAAGGATTTTGGAGTTGGAAGCGCCTTCATTTGTATTTTCAATAGGGTTTAAATTATCTTCCCTAATTGGATCCAGCCTGCCTGTTTCTAAAGCATCAAGATACAGAGAAAATCTTAATGTTAACCAGAAATTCAGGTCAGAAGAAGCTGGGTTTCCATGTAAGACATATATGGTAATATCATCACTTAGAAATTCTGACTGCTAACTCATCTCTCTTAGCTTTTATAAGGCAAAGCTGTAAGTCAGATTACATCTACCAAAACTATAATCAGCTTTACAACTACAGAAGACTGAATTCTGTGAGATATTTAATCAGTAAAATTTGAAATACAGCAAGATATATAGGAGCAAATTTATATTTATATGTAAAAGGCAAAATAGAATAAATCCAGTTCTTTAATTTGTTCCCAAATAATATAGGGCACAATAAATTTTAATCTGAGTTTGGTTGGAAGAAACTGAATTATTTAGAACAGCATGATCTAACATATCAAATTTTTTCAATAAATTCAACTGTTACAGGAGTGATATTAAATAGCTGCTGGAGACTTAGCACACTATGTACCTAATAGATTATTTACCTCAGAATAAAAAGCTCATAAATCTAAATCCCATAAGGGCCCCAAAGTTATTTTCTAATCTTTATTTCTGCATAGTTGCATCCTATTCTGATTTTGTAAAGAAACATATAATAAGAGGATGAGTGAAGTTGTACTTATCTGTACAAAGGGAATTTTTATAGAAATGACTAAATCTGGCAACATTTGTTAAACAAAACTATGTGTTTAAAAAACATCATAGAAGAAACTGCACTGAGAGACATGAGATACTCAGCCTAGGATTTGCTGATTATAAAATATGTGTAATTGCAAATACCAATGCCACTTTCATCATGAATAACTAACCATAAAATTATGACTACATTGGGAACTTTTATTATTAGCAATGTTTTGCTTATTTTTATTTAACAATGTTGGTGAAGATGATGATAATAGTGGGATAATACATGATGTTCTGTAAGAAATAATAAACACTAACTTTTCTTTTTGTTAATTGAAAATTTTGACCAAACTACTGAAGATAAATGCCAAAATGTCAAAAGTATTGCCCAAAGAGCACAAATTAGAGCTAATCTTGGGTGCTCTTATTACCTTCTGTTAGCACAAACAAAATGTTTGAACATCCACCTTGTGCTAAATGTCCACCTTTGCTAAGGGAGGAAGTAAGTCAGATAATGTCACTGAGGGCTTTGATATCTGTCGGCTAGAAATAAACCTGGCCGGGTACTGTGGCTCATGCCTATAATTCCAACAATCTGGGAGGCCAAGGAGGGCAGATCACAAGGTCAGGAGTTTGAGACCAGCCTGGCCATGATGGTGAAATCCCATCTCTACAAAAAACACAAAAAAATTAGCTAGGTGTGGTGGCATATGCCTGTAGTCCCAGCTACTCAGGAGGCTGAGGCAGAAGAATTGCCTGAACCGAGGAGGTGAAGGTTGTAGTGAGCCAAGATCGCACCACTGCACTCCAGCCTGGGTGGCAGAGTGACACTCTGACTCAAAAAAAAATAAAAATAAATAAAAAAAATAAAAATATCTGTATGGAGTTTTCAAAAAATAACACAAAATAAAAAAAAAAGGTCTAAAGGTCCATGTGTTCATGGTCACTAATATTCCAAATTCTATGCAATTAAAATTGAGATCTTTTTTAAAACCAAAATATCCAGAATTCTTTGCACTTGCAAAACCAAAGTTAATACAGTCACACCTGTAAAGGCAGATAACTGCAAGATTCCTTTTCATAGTTGAAGAGCTAGTTTTGAAGTTTCTTTGTTGTTTGTTTCAAATAATTATACAGGAAGTTACAAAGGTAGTACAGAGGTTCTGTGTACTTTTAAGCCAGATTCCACAATTGCTTGCATCATTCAATAACTGAGACCAATTATTTGATAGAAGAATATTAAAGCTAGGAATTTGATATCAGTACAAGGCATGTGTATAGTTTTATGTCATTTTATTCCAGTAGATTTGTGTAACTACCGTCAAAATCAAGACATAGGATTATCATCAGAAAGATCTCTCTTATTCTAATCCTTTATAGTCATATCCACCTGCATCCACTATCCATAATCACTGGCACACGGTATTCTGTTCTCTATCTCTATAATTTCATCGTTTGCAGAATCTTATATGGATTCATACAGTATGTGACTTTAAAAATGGTTTTATTCACTTGGCTTACCACCCTTGAGATCTTTTATGGACTGAATTATGCTCCCTCAAAACTCATATATTGAAGCCTTAAGTCTCGGTACTTCAGAGTGTGACTGTATTTGGAGGTGGGGCTTTTAAGGAAGTGATTAAGTTAAAATGTGGCCATTAGAGTGGGTACTCATCCAATCTGACTAGTATCTTTAAAGGATAACTTTGGACATCTAAAGAGATACCAGGGTTGCATAGGCAGAGAGAAGAGATCTTGAGGACACAGTGAAAGAGGGCAGTGATCAGCTAGCCAAGGAGAGAGGCCTTAAAGCATTCCAAACCTGCCCACACCTTGATCTTGGACTTCTAGCCCCCAAAACTGGGAGAAAATACATTTCCATTGTTTAAGTCATACAGATTGGTATTTTGTTATGGCATCCCTAGCAAACTAATAGAAGATCCTTCCAATCTGGTGTATCAAGAGGTCATTCCTTTATATTGCTGAGTCATATTTCAGGGTATGTTTGTTTCTATCACATTTTCTGTAACCATTTACCTATGAGGAACATTTTGGTTGTTTCCAGTTTGGGGTTTATTGCAAATGAAGTTGCTATAAGCAGTCATGCATGGGTTTTGTGTGGACCTAAGTTTTTATTCTGAAAGGATAAATGCTGAGAACTGTAATTTCTGGCTTGCAAGGTAAGTTTATGGTTAGTTTTTAAAGCAACTACTAAGCTATTTTCTAGAGGGACTAAATTCTCTTATATTCTCTTCAGCAATGTATGTGTATCTAGTTTCTCCACATTCATGTCAGCATTTAGTCTCACAATGGGTTTGTTTTTGCTTTTCTAATATATATATCTAGTGATATCTCATTGTGGTCTTCATTTGTATTTCCCTAATGGCTAGGCATGAGCATCTTTTCATATGGCAATTTGCCATCTATGTATCTTCTTTGGTGAAGGGTCTCTCTCTCTATATTTCCCATTTTGTAATTATATGGTTTAGTGTTTAATATTGAACCTTGAAAGTTATTTATATATTCTATAGATGAGTATTTTGTGAGATTCGTGGTTTGTAAATATTTTCAGTTTGTAGCTTGTCTTTTCCTCCTCTTGATGAGATGATTCACAATTTTTAATTTTGATGAAATTCAGTATATTTTTTTCTGGTTGTATGAGTTGTTTCTTATTGAAATCTAGACACTTAAGGGATTATGTTATAATCATCTGGATCTTATTTATATCTTAAGGTTAATAGCCAAGGCCTCCTCTGATAGCATGCCTTGAGAAAAGAGAGACACCTTCTCGTTGTTGGCAAGTAAGTGTAGACTCCCAGGTTTTCCTCTTGGCCTTCATTGACACCTGGGGGTAGAAAAGGCTCCTTGTCACTGCTGGATGGGGTTGGGAGTTGAGGCTTTCCACTAGGCTTTTGCAGATGCCACCCTGGCTGGTATGGGGAGGGTCAACTCATTATTGTTCCCTTATGGTAGTCTCCACTGACATTGCAGTGGGGTGGCCTTGTTACCAAGCTGAGTGTCAGAGAAAATCTTAACTCTCCATGAGGCATCCTCTGACAGGGCAGAGCAGGTGTGGTGTAAGTTCACTGACATCACGGATGTGGGGAAGGCCTGCTTACCACCTGGTGGGACCAAAAATCCTGGCTTCATACTTGACCTTCTCTGACCCCACTTTGGTAAAGAACTGAGAACTCCATTATAGCCTGACAAGGCGAGAAGCCTGGTCTTTCCCCTCAGCCTTTGCTGGTGGAGGTGGGGGTGGGGCCATGGTTCAAACTCTTATAGAGCAATCATCAAGAATAAAATCATGTCACTTGCAGCAACATGGATGGAACTGGAGGTCCCTGTGTTAAGTGAAATAATCCAGACACCAAAAGACAATTTTTTTTTCTAGAGTAGAGTATCTACTCTAGATACCAGAGACTGGGAAGGATGTGGGTGTGAAGGGGAGGATGAAGAGAGTTGGCAAATGGGTACTAATATACAGTGAGATAGAAAAAAATAAGTCCAGACCAGGCATTTTGGCTCATGCCTGTAAACCCAGCACTTTGGAAGGCTGGGTGGGCGGATCACTTGAGGTCAGGAGTTTGAGACCAGCCTGGCCAACATGGTGAAACCTCGTCTCTACTAAAAATACAAAAGGTATCCAGGCATGGTGGTGGGTGCCTGTAGTCTCAGTTACTTGAGCCTGGGAGGTCGAGGTTGTAGGTTGCAGCGAGCTGAGAGCACACCACGCACTCCAGACTAGACGACAGGAGTGAAACCCTGTTCCCCACCTCCGAAAAAAAAAAAAAAGAATTCCTAATGTTTGAGTAGAGTAGCGTGATTCTAGTTAACAACAATGTATCATATATTTTAAAAGAGCTAGAAGTGAGGACTTGAAAAGTTCTCAATAAATTGAAATGATAAATGCTTAAAGTGATAGAAATCCTAAATGCTCTGCCTTGATCATGACACATTCTAGGCATGCAACAAATTATCACTGGCACTCCATAATATGTAAAAATACTATGTACCCAAAAAAACCATCTAAAACTTTCCTGTCTTGTAGGCTGCCCTCTTACTGGTTCTTTGACTATTCAAAGTTGTCTTTTCTTGAGACTTTTTTCCTTTTTTCTTTCCTTTTTTTTTTGTCTGAGTCCATTAGAAATTCCTTGTTGCTTGTTTTTCCATTGTATGCACATTGAAAGAAAAAGATGTACCATTTCTCTGTTGTATGTTGGATTATGTAGGAAATGTTTGTGTACAATTCAAAAAAAGATGAAAAAGATTCCTGTGGCTGTTTCGTGTAGTTTATTGGCATTTGTATTGATAGTTAAAATTCACTTCCAAATAAATAAAACACCCATGATGCAAAAAAAAAAAAAAAGAAAAGAAAAGAAAAGAAAAAAAGAAATTCCTTGTTGTCAGCTTCTCCAGTACTTACACTGGGATATCCAAGAAATTCACCACCATGTTATTCTTCAAGTTCTGATGTATGTCTATTACATCTTCCCAGAAACTGAGTTAAAAAACTTAGTTTCTCTTTTGATCTGCTTATATTTTCTTTTTTTCACATGATAATGCTTTATTTTTATATTGGGAATAAGATCTGCAACTCTCATAAAAACGTCTTATGGAAAATTAAGTCATACATATGAATTATCATAGAAAGAAGTAAAAGTATTACCATGAAGAGCTAAGTGCACTTACATAATATTTAAAAATAACTGCAAGAGAATGAAATAAGTGATTTTCACCATGACAAGTTGGTCCTTTCAAAATTATGTGGTTGATCTTTCAGAATGTAATAATTTGTTCTAACTGAAAGTTATTAAGAATATGTCCAATTATAACTCTTATATGTCAAGCTGGCAATATAAAGATTTAAAAGTGAAAACTCTAAAATTTCATATGCTTTTCCAGTTTTATGTTAACGCAGTAGCACTTAAGATTTTTGCCAAGCCTTTTAGCAGATTCCTCTAGAGAGGGCCTGACAACATCAAGGACCTGGGAAAATGAGACAATTAAGCAGTGACATCATCAATCACAGGATAGGATTCTGATGCTATAAATTTTTAATCAGCACCTCCATAACATTTATTATGATAGAAATTGCTTTCAGAATGTGGCAGCATTTGGGCACTTAAGTTCAGACAGTGGAAAAGGTGCAACAGAAGAGAGAATGAAGATGGGTAGGAGGAGGGATGGTACAACGGTTAGTGCAGGCACTAGACTGAAATGTCCTCTGTATGAGTCCTAGATCCTATGGCTGACTCTGAGGCCACAGAGTTAACTTAACCTAAGAGACTTGATTTACTTGTTTTTAAATGGGATTATTCTAATGCCTAAGTTCAAAATTTCTTAAGGTATAAATTAAATAATATATCTGAAGTTTGTAGTTAACATGGCATTATTACCCTTTATACCAAAGAGGGTCATCACCATTCTTAATGAGATAATAAACTAGTATTTGAAAGAAATAAAATAAACTAGCATTTATTTCTTTCATAAAGAATACATTTAGTATTAAATAATGCATTTGTTATTGTTAAATGTATGATTTATTTGGTATTATTAGTATTTAGTGTTATTAGCATTAAATGTATTATTAATTTAGTATTATTAAATGTATTATTCAGTATTAAATGTACTAAATGATACATTTAATACTATTAAATAATACATTTAACATTATTAAATACCTACTGTGACATTCTAGGTTTTCCACTTTTATTGTTGATCTCAATAATGGCAAAAACATTCAGAGGATGTTATAACTAAGATAACTAAGGCTCAGGAAGATATAGCAATTTCTCCTAATTCCTACAATTAGTATGTTTATGCTGTCTAACATTTGTCAGGAATGTTGCTAGACACCAGGAATAAAACAGTAAAGAGATATAATTTCTTCCCTCAGGGATTTTAGATTATACTGGAGAAACAGAAAAATAGACTACACAATTATATGATAAGGAACTAGAATCAAAGCACTAACTGCATAAGAATATTTAGGCGAGGCACCTAACTCAATGGAGAAAGTTACAGGGGCTCTTTGGAAGAGATGTCTAGGTTGGGACTTGAAACAAAGTAGAGAATTTTCATGCCATACTTATCATGCTGCCTGCCACATTTAGATTTCAGGCTAGAGTTGGGATTTGTAATGTAGCTTCTATGCAGCCTCCACATTCTAAGTGGTGTGATAGAACTTGATTTGGGACAATTTGGGACCAGTCAGCATGAAAGTCTTTATAGGGAAGGATGGATGACTGAGAAGGACTACAATAGGAATAATAATGTTAGGCAAACAGGTGGGCAGTATGTCGGGGTTGAGTAGAAGGCCAGAACAAAATTCAAGCAGGCAGCAAGATCAGAGACATCTGCTGAAAGGTGGTCACTGTCCACCTGCTAGATGTGCATTCAAAGGCAGACCCTAATTTCTGGAAAGCCTGGACTAAAGAAAGACAGGGCTGCAGATATAGGGTAACAGAGGTATTAGGCAGGAGTTCCTGCTCAAGTGGGGAGGGGAAGTAAGATTTGGACAGTTATATGGAGGATTTGGATAACAATAAATTAAGAGAAATATCAAAGCATTGTTTTAAAAAAATGTAAAGGTATTATCAGAGAAAGATCTTAAAGGAAACAGTTTTAGATATCATTTATAAAATTAGAGTCTGTGACCCCAAATTAAATCTCTGGCATTTTGTCACAGATACCAGTACATGCTTACATACAATTTTCTAGGAGAGCTTATTCCTGCATTTTGGTCACCTTTGCCCTCTGTAGTTCATACTTTAAGGTTCAATCATGTATCCTATGTCATAATATTCAAAATACTCACTCTCTTATCATAATTTTCTCCTTTTGTAAAACAGTGCAGCCACACCCCATTTCAGGCACTGGCCCATCCGGATCCTGATACAGTTTCTAAATAGACAGGAATTATACTTTGGGGCAAATAGCCCTGATTTAGTGCCCTTAATTTAATAGTCAGTTTGGAAAGACTTCCAACATCTCCAAATATTTCTTCTTTTAATTCCTACTTTCTTGTTTATATCTGACCTCTTATACTTGTCCGTTTCTGCAAACCTTGCCTAGTTCAACAATAATGCTATCTTTACCACCAGAATTCTGAAAATTATGTATTTTTTCTTTCCTCCCTTCCTTTTTTTCTGGTTTCCTTATAAGGTAATAGAGATTAATAATTTGGAAAAATAAGAAATGAGAAGGAAATGGCTATATACTACCCATATTCTCACCATTCAAACATAACTGCAATTAGCTACTGATGTCTTTAATATAGCCTTTCTTTTCTGCACAGCTACAAACATATGTATAATTTTACATTTTGATTGGCTAAGCATTTCTAACTCTTTTGGGGAGATTTTTGAATACAGTTTTATTTTAGATATTGCATTTTCCACTTGTAATACATTGGTCATGAAGTGCACTGTATTTTACTCCTTTCCCTGCACCCATGTCCAAGTATACAGAATGAATGCCCAGTAATTTTCTCCAGCAGTTCAACTTTAAAACTGTCACATAGTTTGCTACAAATTTGGGTCCCTCAATATTTTACTGTGTGGAACAAGGTTACATCTATACTTGAGTTGGCTTAATCAGCCTCTTCAATGATGGGCCCTAACAAAGCACAACCAGATAAAGGAGCTCATCCACCAAGGAAGCCCCCAGGCATTCCTTCTGGTATGTCCCTGAACCCTGCTATAGCTTGATAATTCCACCTAGTATGTCCCTGCACCCTGGTACAAGTTTGATAATGATGGATTGCAAACTAGCTCTTTCTGCTGATGTTCAAATTCTTCCTTCATTATAGTCTGATTCTTATCAAACCAGTTGATGATTTTATTACACTTGTCAAGAATCTTCTGTTTGTCCTCATTGTTAATCTCGCCTTGAAGTTTCTCATCTTCAACAGCTGCTTTCACGTTGAATGCATAGGAGTCAGGTGAATTCTTTGATGATACTTTGTCCCTCTGTTTCTCATCTTTAGCTTTGCAGTCAGCTTCCTGGACCATATACTCAATGTCTTCGTTGCTCAAATGACCCTGTTCATTAGTGGCAATTTTGTTCTCTTTTCCTGTACTCTTACCTACAGCAGAGATATTGAGGATGCCATTGGCATCAATATCAAAAGTCACTTTAATCTGAGAAACAGCAAAGAGAGCAGAAAGTATGCCTGTGAGCTCAAACTTACCCTCGATAACAAGCAAACTGTTACCCTTGGCCATGTCACTCTCACCTTTATAAAATTAAACGAGCAAACCAGGTTGGTTGTCAGGGTAGGTAGTGAAGGTCTGGGTCTGCTTGGTAGGAAAGGTATATTTCATTTCATGGGAACAGTCATGACTCACAGCAGCATTATTACCAAAGAGAAGAGGAGTGAATCCAAAAGTAGCAAATCTTGAACAGTTTTTGTCTTAAGATAGGATGGCTGCCTGGAGAGCTGCACCATAAGCAGAGCTTCATCAGGGTCGATGCTCTTGCTCAGTTCTTTTCCACTAAATAATTACTGTGGAAGCTTTAGGATATGGGAGATACAGATAGAACCACCCACCCAGCACAATAACAAGGATCTGCAACTTGTCTACCTTGGTGTCCTGAAGGGCTATCTCTATGGGGTCCTGGGTGCCACGGAACAGGTCAGTATTCAATTCTTCAAATCGCGCATGGGTAATTGAGGTATAAATATCTGTTTCTTCATAGAGAGAATTGATCTCAATACTGGGCTGGATCCTGAAAGGGAGAATGCAATCAGCCCATCACAAGCAGTACAGAAGCATCAGACAGCACTATTGTTCTCACTACTGTCCTTATGCTTGCATTTGAACTCAATGATAAAATCGTTGATCATTTGGTTGTCAAAATCTTCACCTATGTGGGTTTCTAAGAGCTGTAGATTTGATCTCAAACATTTCATCCTCAATAGTGAGAACAGACACATCAAAAATTTCATCTCTGAAGTCATAGATGAGCACACTTCTTTAAGCTCCAACCTTTTGTCTGTGCCATAAGCAATAGAAGCAGCAGTTGGCTCATTGATAATTCCAAGTACACTGAGACCAGCAATGGTCCCAGGTAGCCCGACACTAGAGTCATTAGGCCCTATGACCATAACATTGGAAATAGTCTTCCCAAGGTGAAATAATAATTTCATTGTTCTAAGAGATCACCTACTTAGCATTTATACAGATGAAAATCTAGATAAGCCATTATAGTCATGAGCAATGCTAATGAATATTTTTGCAAACTGTGGACAGTTGCTTGACATCTTCAATAATCTTCCTATTTTTCTGAGTTATCTGGTCAGGAGCAACCAGCCCATCTGAAGATGATTTATTTCATATGAGATCACCTTTGATGTACTTTAATCCACTGTAACACAACATCCAGTTGAAGTGGAAAATGTGGACAGGTATGACCCTCCAAACTGCAAAGCTCACCCCAAACATATTTACCAACACTAGGGTCTTCAACTAACAATCAAGCCTCTCTATACTGTCTGAGAAAAAGAAATATATCTAACTTCCTCAATTCATAGTGACTTTAGTATCTTGGGAATTTTTTCATGGTATTTCTTGGGCCAAAAAAAAAAAAAAAATCTAAAAGTTCCATGTACAAAGTTTTTTGGTCCAAACAACTTATTATCTTTGCCCTAATAACTTAATTGACGATTGTATGTTTCCAAACCATGGAATTAGATTGAACACTGCTACCCTCATTTATTTTTCAGATATTAATTTCTGCAAGGTACTTGCTTTTTATCGCAGCAAACACCCAAAATCCAGCTTCACAAAAGTATGATGTTACCAGAAGAAATTTGGCATCAGTGTAGAAACTGTGAACTAACTGGAGCTACTTGTTTGTGACATGTTCAACAGATGTTGAGTATTGCTGTGATTTCTTTGAAAATTTAAAATATTTGGAAGCACCCTTGTGAATTTACTGTGGTGTCCAGGATGCTTTAGAGCCAGTTTTGGAACTGCGTTTCCAAAACTAATAGTTGTTTTCTATTGACTTGCGAAATTTGAGATTTACATTCAGGAGTGGACATGTCCCTGAGGTATCAAAACTCTAAATATTAAGGCCTCTTACTTGTAGGAGTCTCTTCCATGGTCCTGATCAGGGAAAAACAAAATTGAGCATATAACAATTGTTTAAGAGACCCACTTCTCCTTCCTCCCAAGTCCCTTTGTAGTTTGGTAGAGTGTCCATGGGCATATATATATAAATCACAGCAATACTCAGCATCTGTTGAACATGGCACAAACTAGTAGCTCTAGGTAGTTCACAGTTTCTACATTTATGCTAAATTTCTTCTGGTAACATTGTACCTTTGTGAAGCTGGATTTTGATACTATATATACGTAGTATCTAGCTAAGGAGAAGCTAGTACTAGAGGAGAAACACAATTTGACATGAATGAAGTCACAAAGCTGTCTGTGGACACTCCTTCCAATCAAATATGAAAAAAACTTAAGTGTAGAATTGTTTTTGATTTGGTCAATACCCATGCGTGATGACATTTCCTGTTAGTAATATACTTGATAGTGAAGCCTACATAATTACATATAAAATATCCTCTTTTTCCTATTGTGAATGGGAATTTCTCAAAACAAAACTTAGCATAGTTCATTCATTTGTAGAGCATATACTTGCAAAATTAGAACCAACAGCAAATATCTATATTTCTGAAGTTGTAAGTTTTATGAATCACAGATACCAATTAAACAAATTTGATCTCCAGGCTAGGACCTTTTTCTTCAATTTTTAAAAATTATGTTATAATTTTTAAATTTGAAACAGTGATCAACTAGTATCAAGCCAAAATATATTGTGATTTTATTTCTTTTTGAGCAGCTGGGACAACAGGCATGCCACCACACCTGGCTAATATTTTGTATTTTTTTTTGTACAGGTGGGATTTCACCATGTTGTCCATGCTGGTCTTAAACTCCTGAGCTCCAGCAATCTGCCCCTCTCTGTCTCCCAAAGTACTGAGATTACAGGGATGAATCACCATACTCAACCATAAAGATATTTTATAATTATGACATTTCTCATGCTTTGGTTTATTGTAATTTTTTTCTCATTCACAATAAATATTCCATTTTTTAACCTAACTTTGATTCCTTTTTCTTAAATGTGGTACTTTAAATCATGTAAAGTTGAGGCCTGAAAAACACCTGTCTACCTCTATCAATGATATAAATGAAACATTTCTTCAACCTATTTCAAATAATTTTATTTTCCTCATTTCTTTCTGCATCTTGGCTTACATTTTCCATTTGCCTCTGAAACCTAGTCCAAAAATGATTTATGTGCTCACTCCATTTTCATATTTTATCCTTTTCAGAAGAGAAACATTTTCAAAAAGTCTTTTTGCTTTTTCAAAGTTCTCTCAATTTTATGCTCTGGCTTTCTCAAAATATTATATGAGCATCGTAATACTGCTTTTCAAACAAGAAAAATCTCATCTGTAGTCCCATGTCTTTACAGCATTATTCCCAGTAGACAAGACATGGAATCAGTCTACATGTCCATCAGAGAATGAATGGAGAAAAAAATGTACTGTGTATACGAAATGGAGCACTTTTCAGCTCTAACAAAAAAGGGAAATTTGTTCCTTTGTGACAATATAGATGAACTCTCAGGGCATCATGTTAAGTGAAACAAGCCAGACACAGAAATACAAATACTGCATGATCTCACTTACGTGAAATCTAAAAAAAAGTTGCATACATGGAAGCAGAGAGTAGAATGGTAGTTCTGGCTATGTGGAGGGTTGCGGGTAATAGGTAGGGAGATGTTGATCAAAGGATACAACAAAAGTAAAATATATATATATAATTACATCTTAAAAACTCAACACAATGTACATATGTCCTCATTAGTAGTGCTGTACTCTCCCCTTTTTCTTCTTTCAAACCTACTGCCCTTCATAGATGTTTGTCTTGGGTTTCTCTCAACACTTCTCTCAACACCAGAATCTCATAAGCCCTCTTCACTCCATCTCCTTCTTTATGGGCTTCTCTTTTCTTTTTCCCTTCTTGTTCAATCATGAAAGCACAGGGATGTATCTATCACAGGCAAAATTTTTATAAGATGTCTGAGAGAGGAAGGCATTCAGGCCTGTGACAGTGATTTCATGCCATCAAGCATATGTATGAAAAAGAGGGTCTGCAATTTATCCAGGGCTGATTGCATCCTAAGTTCAGTGAGACCTATATAAAGGCGTGAGGTCATTTAATTCTCATAGAACTTTATAACTTGGGAATATCTCCATATCTTAAATGAGGAAACTGAAACAAATACAGAAGTTATTGACTTGTTTGAGGGTGCAGCTGGGACTAGTACTCGAGTCTGTCTGACCCCCTAGTTTGTATTTTTAGCTTCTATGTGAGGCTTCCTTTATAATCAAAAGTTGCATAAAGTTTCATATTCCCAAAATTTCTTCAAAGCATCATAAGTAACTTCAAAAAGGGCAAAGTAGGTTCTTTGGAAGGTGAGTATGATTCTGAAAAAGACTGAAATTTTACTGAAGTCAACATCATGAAATAAGTAGGTGAGCTCACTGGTATTACAGGTATAGGTAAAGAATGAGATGTGGATTCAAAATAAAGAGGCTAAATTCCTGTGGCATTTATAATCTACGTTTAGAGACAAATTACAAAAAAGTCATAAAAATATGCCAATAATGGAATATTCCTGGGGGGGAAAAGTATATGCCTTACATTGTCACTGTTAAGAATAATAAATTACAACATTTGCACTTGTTTTATGAAATCCATAAAGCAATTGTGTCCTCAGGTCAAATACGTACACACATTACACATACACACCCACCACACATACACACACACAAACACATATACACACACACACACACACACAATTGCACATTCAGTCCACCTTGTTTTAATTGGTGATATCATTATGGAATTAAGTGAGATAGCTCACGTACCAGAATATTGTGATATTAGCCATGATGTACTAACCATCTACATTTGTTAGCTGATGTAAATAATAATAAAATAATTTTAAAGATGTAAACTATGCTTATCAGTTACTAAGGATAAATAAGTGAAGTAACATTTGATTAATTTTAACCTGAATTAATACAAATAAGGTGAAATGGATGGCTTAGCGATTGGCTATTAGGAGCAAACCTATAAAATATCAAGTATTGTCACTGCTTGAATATGAAAATGGAAGCTGTGAATAATAATCATCTAGTCAGGAAGAAAAATAACTTTACAAATATTAATAAATTTAGAGCACTTTCACAATATGTCAATGTAGTTAAAAGGAGGGAAAAAAATTATCTTCCAGGTGGCAATTAAGTATTTGTGAGAAATTCTGGTACCCAAATTGACAGGCAATTAAGTGAAATAAACTGACTAACAAAGCATAAAAGTAGAAAAAAATACATGTTGTCATTAGAACAAATTGGTTAAATATGACTGAAATAATGAGTTTTAATAAATTCACATACTACAGATTTTCTACTAATTGGAAACCTAACAAAATTAAATATGTATGACATTTTAAAATTATTCTTCAGAACTACTTTGGAACTGTTAAATTTAGAGGAATCATTCCTAATAGATATAAAATATATAGTGAAAGAGCCAGCAATTTTAAAAAATTACCATTTAATTAATTTTTAAGTACATAGTTCTAAGATTGTATACATTTACATTGTTGTACAATCGTTATTACCATCCATCTCCAGAATTTTTTATCTTCCATAACTGAAACTGTGTACCCCTTAAATACGAATTCTCCATCCTGCCTATCCCACTCCCTGCCCAGTTCCTGACAACCACCATTCTGATTTTCATCTCTAAGATTTTGACTATTCAGGGAATCTCATGTAAAAAGTATCATAGAATATTTGTCCTTATGTGACTGGCTTATTCCACTTGGCATAATGTCTGCAATTAGGATATTATTTTAGAATAATAATTTTAAGCTAGAGTGTATAGAGCCAGCTATATTTGTTGTATTCAGTTGATCTACTTTAATGATATTTAAATGCCTCAACTAATGAGCATTTTGTGAAGAGCAGAATATCCTGAACATTTACTAGATTTTTTAAGGTGTCTATGCAGCCAAAACATTAAAAATTTCTGAATTTGAGGTTGCACACTAAATGAATCTGATATTAAGATAAAATATAAGTTAAAAATGTTAAAATCTGAGATGAAACTCAAGAAAAATAAAATAAATTATTACACTGAGAATTAGAAAAACAAAAGTCTAATAAATGAAAATACATGTTAGCACAATGTAGACTTTATTAAAGATTCTATTATCCTGCTCTGAAGTAGGACAAAATTTCTGAGGCATTATATTACAGTTATAGAGAATTCGGGTTGGGAACAAGAGTTTGAAACTTTTGAAGGAAATGAAACATTTAAGTTTAACATTTTTATTGCATAGTTTACAGTAAGTATGAAAAGTGAATTGATTATTTTCTTTAAAGGAGCATAAGAAAAAATAAGTAGATGTTTTAGTAACATGTGAAAATATAGCCAATTAATTACAAAATGTTAAAAATCATTTTGACAATTATTTTATTATTAAATAGTAGATGAGTTCTAAATTAAAAGTCTAAGACAAACATATTGCAGAGTTAAAATTAGAGAATTTTTAAATGACGTATTTCATTTACCTTCTAGTGCTTTAAAAACTTCCTTTAAAATAAGTCTATTGCACAAGTTTTACTATTGCTGTCCAATATAAGCTTATCAATTATTCCTCAAGAATATCCCCAGGCTAATTTCTAAGGACCTGCAGTTTCTACCTCTCCAGGAGAAAAGGTGACATTAATGCTATGACCCTAATATCTTAAAACAGAGACCATTTCTTATAGAAAGCAGGATATGTAGTGAGCTCATATGCATATGATGTAATTTCAGGAAGTCATTTTTAGAACCCACTCACCTTCATATTTCAGTTTTCTCGAACATGATACTTCCACATTAAAGATTCCTATATGAAATTTCATGATTAGCAATAGATCCGATGATATAACTTACCTGTCTCCCTTCGTATCAGCAAAAAAACCAGTGTGCAAACAACAGAATTGCCTCTGATTTTCTTAAGAAAGAAAAAATAAAATCTATTGGAAATATGTACAATTTACAATATGGCAGGTAACCAGACATGGAAAATTGCTCAACATTAAGGTAGTTCTGAAATGTTTAAAGAGCACAAACTTTTTATTTAGAAAAGAAATCAGTAATTGTTTAGCCTGGATAACACATCAACAGTTGTATACTACAGCTTCTGCTTCTGAACACTACCATTGAGACTCCACCAGTGGATTTTAACTAATCTTCATTGTGGCCTCCCAGAAGGGAGTGTTAGACAAGGCTAATTCATGCACTTAAGCCCTTATCTCTAAGACCTAAGAGAGAAGTGGGATTTTTCTACACTGATAGCAAAAAGTAGAAATTCCTTTCTATCAGTCAGTGAGTAGTGAGCAAAAGAGTATTGACTCCAGATTTACTTCCATCCCTGAGGCTCTCAGGATGTACCTGACATTGGTGAGGAGTTGCAGCTACCTGTAGTGTTGGGATAGGTAATCTGGCAGATTTCTTAGATGATGTTCCTAAAGCAATCACAGCTGAAGCCAGTTATTGACCTGCCATTGCTGGAAGAGAAAAAGAGCTTCTGGTTCCTTTCAACTTTCCCAATTTTGTGTAATATCTCATTGTTTGACTATAGGGAAAAATCATCTAGAAAAGGATTCCAGAAAATGTAGTCCCCAAATTTCCAGCCCTTGTGATAAATGGAGGATCGTAGAAGAGAAAGAAGGTGTACTTGAGTGCAAATGGCAATGTGGCACACATTCAAACTGTCAAAACACATAATTGGGAATTTCCTGACATAGACGTGCAAGTGACATATTAGCCAGGCCCAACAATTGCAAAATGACTTAGCACAAATAAAATTCAGTATTTTCTGAGAGATATATAATTTATTAAATTATTCCTCAAAACAAATACTGCATGAACAAAAATAAGGTTAAATTACTGGGATGTTGAGGGTTGGGGAGCAGTCATGTCCAATGGAGAAGCAATGATGTGTAAAAGGAGACTAGAACTTCAAAAGACACATTTCTGCTACTTGACAATTCTGCAGAGAGTTGGGGTTATATACAGGGACTCAGCAGCCGGTAATCCTTAATGTTCACTATTCTAGGCCAACAGTATGTGATGGAGTGAAAAACTAACCACTCAAACTAGCTCATGTAAAAATGGAGTTGGAGAGATAGATAGACATATAGATGTATATACAATATTTTCTGGACACATGGTCATTACTATACAGTGGAATTATTTTTTATAAGCTAACATGTCTATTATAACATATGGTTAGACATAAACTGCAGCATATATTAATATAGGAGACATTTTATGTTAGAAATGTTTAGTAGCAATATAATTGCTACAACCAAGGATAGCTAGAAAAAAATCAACAAAAATGTTAACACTCTATATCTGATCTGATTTTTATAAATAAAGATTGACTTAGAATATTTGACATAATTAAGGTTTTTTGGTTTTTGTTTTGTTTTGTTTTTTGTTTTTTTTTTTTTCACAGAGTCTCCATCTGTCACCCAGGCTGGAGTGCAGTGGCACAATCTCAGCTCATCACAACCTCCTCCACTTCCCGGGTTCAAGTGATTCTTCTACTCTAGTCTTCTGAGTAGCTGGGATTACAGGCATCTGCCACCATGACTGGCGTTTTTTTGTTTGTTTGTTTTGTTTTGTTTTTTCATTTTTAGTAGAGATGGGGTTTTACCATGTTGGCCAGTTTTTGTTAAATTTATTGACATGTGACTTCCTAATAGCGTATCAAAAAATGTACCAAGTTATTCCTTTGTAATTACTTTAAGTCAGTATGTCATAGTATGTAAGTCTTCATCATCACAGACAAGAATGCAATTCTACCTCTGCTTGACTCTATGTATCTTATTGGGTGACACAATAGAACTTGGTATTTAAAAGTATTCGCTTTTGTAAATTTGTTTAAGTTCTTTATAGATTCTTGATATTAGCCCTTTGTCAGACGGGTAGATAGCAAAGTTTCCCACTCTATTGGTTACCAGTAGTTTTTTGTTTGTTTGTTTGCTGTGAAGAAGCTCTTTAGTTTAATTAGATCCCATTTGTCTATTTTAGCTTTTGTTGCCATTGCTTTTGGTGTTTTAGTCATGAAGTCCTTGCCCATGCCTATGTCCTGAATGGTATTGCCTACGTTTTCTTCTAGGGTTTTTATGGTGTTAGGACTTATGTTTAAATCTTTAATCCATCTGGAGTTAATCTTTTGTATAAGGTGTAAGGAAGGGATGTAGTTTCAGCTTTCTGCATATGGCTAGCCAGTTTTCCCAACACCATTTATTAAATAGGGAATCCATTCCCCATTGCTTGTTTTTGTCAGGTTTGTCAAAGATCAGATGGTTGTAGATGTGTGGTGTTACTTTTGAGGCCTCTTTTCTGTTCTATTGGTCTATATCTCTGTTATGGTACCAATACCATACTGTTTTGATTACTGTAGCCTTGTAGTATAGTTTGAAGTCAGGTAACATGATGCCTCCAGCTTTGTTTTTGTTCTTTTTTTCTTTTTTCTTTCTTTCTTTCTTTCTTTTTTTTTTTTTTGCTTAGGATTGTGTTGGCTATGCAGGCTCTTTTTTGGTTGCATATGAAATTTAAGGTAGTTTTTACAAATTTACAAAAAAAAAACCCTATCAAAAAATGGGTGAAGGATATAAACAGACAATTCTCAAAAGAAGACATTTATGCAGCCAACAAACATATGAAAAAAAGCTCATCATCACTGGTCATTAGAGAAATGCAAATCAAAGCCACATTGAGATACCATCTCATGCCATTAGAATGCTGATTATTAAAAAATCAGGAGACAACAGATGCTGAAGAGCATGTGGAGTAATAGGAATTCTTTTACACTGGTGGTGGGAGTGTAAATTAGTTCAATCATTGTGGGAGACAGTGTGGCACTTCCTCAAGGACCTAGAAATATAAATTCCATGTGACCCAGCAATCCCATTACTGGGTATATACCCAAAGGATTATAAAGCATTCTATTATAAAGACACATTCTATTATAAAGAATGCTTATGTTCATAGTGGCACTGTTTGCAATAGCAAAGACCTGGAACCAACCTAAATGCCCATCAATAATAGACTAGACAAGGAAAATATGGCACATATACACATGGAATACTATGTAGCCATAAAAGAGGATGAGTTCATGTCCTTTGCAGCAACATAGATAAAGCTGGAAACCATCATTCTCAGCAAACTGATACAAGAGAAAACCAAACACTGCATGTTCTCACTCATAATTGGGAGTTGAAAAATGAGAACACATAGACACTGGAAGGGGAACATCACACACTGGGGCCTGTTGGGGGGTGGGAGGCTAAGGGAGGGATAGTGGGGGATGAGGGGTTAGGGGAGGGATAGCAGTAGGAAAAATACCTAATGTAGATGACGGGGTGATGGATGCAGCAAACTACCATGACCTGTGTATACCTATGTAACAAACTAGCTTGCTCTGCATGTGTATCCCAGGACTTAAAGTATAATAAAAAATAATAATAAAAATAAATAAATAAATAAAAGTCTTGGCTCTAGAATTAAAGTCTCTGGTTCCCAATGTTGCTTCATCACTTACTAATGGTGTGACCATAGGAAAATTACTTCCATTCACTAAGATTAATTTTTTTATTTATAAATTAAAGGTAAAATAATAACCATCTCAAAGTATTATTGTTAGAATAAAACTATATAACATTTAAACACAGTGAACACTACATATTATACAATGTTAGCAATTGGTATTATTACTAAGGTCTTCAGGGAGAACATAGTCACATCACTTCTATGATAAACTTTAAAACAAATGATGCTAGTAAGATCCTATCAAAATTATCCCCTATTAATTAGTAATAACCCTGAGATTTTATAATTTTGATTTTGAGGATAATTTAGTATTTTCAAAACTAAATTAAAAACAAAATTTAGTTTACAAATTGTATTTGAATCAAATTAAAATTTACGTTTAGTCACCAAATTAGGGTAGCCTTTTAGTAAAAAAAAAAAAAATAGCCTCATAATCAATGTTCATCTGGTTAAATAATTATAGTACATTCAAATGCCAGAATAAAATGCAGGCTTAAAAATAAACAAGAATTTTTTTTACATACTAATATACAACAATTTCTAGGATACATTATTATGTAAAAAATGGAGGGTTCAAGAGAGTATCTTTAGTATTCTATCAGTTATATAAAAATAGAAATAAAACATTTTGTTTGTGTGTATGTGTATATATACATATATATATATGTAAAAATTAAAACTGGTTGCTGGCAGAAAGGGACTTGGGTGGTTGAAAGAAAGAGGTGGCAAGAATCCTTTTCTTATATTTGTGTATCTTCTGAGTTTATAGATATATAATCCATGTATGTAAATACATATATAAATTCAGAAGACGAGTAGATACACACACATACACATACACACACATATAAAATGCAATTTAAAAAAATAAGTAACAATGGGGTGTTTAAAGAAAGTCTAGTAGAGATGTATGCTAAGAGAAACAAGGAGGTGAGCTAAAGCAGAGGTGTCAAGAGTTCAGATATAAACCAGCCCAAGCTCCTTTATTTCAAGGTCATTTTATTATAATTACTCTTCTTTCTTTGATCCATCCTTTCAATACTAAACACATCCTTTCAAACAAACAAACAAAAAGATGCACTGCTATTTGGCCATCTACACATTTTTCACATCCACATCAGGCCTTCTAAATTGCTGCAAATTTCACTGTAAGCTCATTGAATGGAGAAACTATCTTGGTCATTTTTGATACATCAGCCTGGCAACATGATAAGCCACAAAGATTTGATGAATGAATCAGTGACAAAAGACAGCTACATTCCAGAACGTGATCCAAAATTGATCTTTTTGTTTATATTTTATGGGATATGAGACAGTTGTGAGGTAAAAAATATTCTACCATAAAACGATGTTCTTTCACCATTTTGTATTTTGTGACTTTCAGTTACAAGATACATTTTATGTCAGATAATGTGAGTCTTCTCTCTTTTTTCTTCTCTACATAATTTTTTTTTCACTTTAATAACTATTGTTCATGATGAATTGTGTCACTTTGCAAAGTAACTAAATTTTAATCTATTAACTCAATTTGACATTTATTACTTTAGAGCAAAACATTTTCAAGATGAAACACTGCTGTCTCTTTCTAGCTTCTAACTCCTAAATCTTTTTGTAATTTCACAAAAATACAATCTAAAATCATAAATTAAAAGACCAGGTTTTCTTGTTTCTTGAGAACTCACCAAATTAGTTTTGTAATATTTACAAGTGTGGATGGTCCAGTTTTCCTTTACTGAGTTAATTAAAATGCTGGAAAACCAATTATTTGATGATATAAAAGAAAACAATTTTAAGAGGTAATTTCATTTCCACCCTCATTGGCATTTAGCAAAATTTTATTGAAGAAAACACTGGCAAAAGGACAGCAACGTATTTCACAGAGCCTTTGTAGGTACTGAGTGTCAAACGTTTCATCTTATATTTCCTCTTAAATTGAAATTAGGCAGTCATGAATATAACAAAAATTTTGTTATCTATGAATCTATAATATCAAGTTATGGTGTCCTCAAAATGAGATAACTAAGGTCACCTGTTTAATTTCTGTGATATCACACTATCCACATACTATGGTTAGATTTAACTGAATTATTGATTAGTTAAATGAACTTTGCCTTTATCTCTAAAATTAAATTCTCAAGTACTTGTGTTTAAATTTGCAAATTCCAATTTCTTCTAAACATTCTTTTCTTATTTTACTATGATAAGCTTAAGCTTTAAAAAAAAAGGGGGTGTTTTTTAAAAAGAATTATTCCCAACAATTAAAAACTAAAAACAGCTTTCAACTTGCTCTTTGGCTGCCAATAAATTAGGGAAATGCAAAATAGTCATCCCTCAAACACAAAGGTAAAGAAAGAAGTAATTATCAAGATAAATTACTTAAATTACTTTTCTTAAATCAGATTCTTTTCTCTTAAATAGGTTTTTGGGCTAATACTAATCAATTTATCCTTATTTTTTTCTGAAAAGAATAATCATCCAGACTTTATCTTTTACTCACACATTTCAAAATCCAATTTACCTCAAAATGAAGCATTAACATATTTTTCAGAGAAATGTTCACAAGAGTTATTAGTGTGACTTATTAGCATAATCCTTACCTGCTTCTAACATTAGGCAGTTCAGCAGAAAGTGATACAAATCAATGGCGGGTTAAAAGAATTTCATGATTCATAATACCTCAAAAGCATTAGGATCTATGTGTGAAGCTCTTTATATACCTGGCCTTTTTATTCTCAGATTTCTGGAGAGCATATCACTATCTAAAAACTGTGTGACCACATTTATTACTCCACATGCTTTCTCATGATTTGTCATATTAACCTTCTGTCTCCAAATATCATCCTTCACACATTTCCTGTTGCCAGTGCTGCCACAGATATGAATGTCACTTGGAAGTACAGAAATTATTTTCATCCCAGAGACATCTGTTTTCACCGTATTAAAAGTGACTCAGTTTTTAAATAGTTAGAATTTATGTGATTATTTTCAAATATAAGGGGATGCACAAGGTTTTCCAATTGTTAACTTTACAATATTTAATTTTTTTCTCAAAATCCCATAATCAGAAAACCACCAGTCCTCTTTTTTTTTAATTTATTTTTTATTTCAATAGCTTTTGGGGGAACAGGTAGTGTTTGGTTACATGAATAAGTTCTTTAGTGGTGCTTTCTGAGATTTTGGTGCACTCATCACTCAAGCAGGGTACACTATACCCAATGTGTAGTCTTTTATTCCTCACCCCCTCCCACCCTTTCCCTTGTGTCCCCAAAATCCATTGTATCATTCTTATGTCTTTGTATCCTCATAGCTTAGCTCCCACTTGTTAGTAAGAACACACAATGTTTAATTTTCCATTCCTGAGTTACTTCATTTAGAATAATGGTCTCTAATTCCATTCAGATTGCTGCAAATGCCATTATTGCATCCCTTTTTTATGGATAAGTATTATTCCATTGTATGTATAGATGTATATATATATATATATATATATATATATATATATATCTCACAGGTTTTCTTTATTCACTCATTGATGGGCATTTGGGCTGGTTTCATATTTTTGCAATTGTGAATTACACTGCTATAAACATGCATGTGCAAGCATCTTTTTTGTATAATTACTTATTTTCCTCTGGGTAGAAATGTCTGGGACTGCTGGATAAAATGGTAGGAATCTCTACACTGTTTTCCATGGTGGTTGTACTAGCTTACATTCCTGCCAGCAGTGTAAAAGTATTCCCTTTTCACCACATTCATGTCAACAACTGTTAATATTATTTTTTGTTTTTTTGATTATGGCCATTCTTGAGGGAGTGAGGTGCTATCACACTGTGGTTTTGATTTGCATTTCCCTTATAATTAATGATAGTGAGCATTTTTCCATATGCTTGTTGGCCACCTGTATGTCTTCTTTTGAGAATTGTCTATTCATGTCCTTAGCTCCCTTTTTTATGGGATTGTCTGTTTTGTTTTTGCTGATTTGAGTTGTTTGTAGATTCTCTATATTAGTCCTTTGTCAGGTGTATAGATTGTGAAGATTTTCTCTCACTCTATGGGATGTCTGTTAACATGGCTGATTACTGTTTTTGCTGTGCAGAAGCTTTTTTAAATTAAGACGCATCTATTTATTTTTGTTTTTGTTGTATCTGCTTTTGGGTTCTTGGTCGTGAAGTCTTTGCCTAAGCCAACATCTAGAAGTTTTCCTAATGTTATCTTCTAAAATTTTTATGGTTTAAGGTCTTAGATTTAAGTCTTTGATCCATCTTTTCTTTCTTTTTGTTTTATTTTGTTTTGTTTTGTTACAAGACTTGAACTGGGAATGAGGATGTTGGCCCAGGGCACATTCTTCTTTACAGAGCTAATATAGCATATGCAGACATATTAAACATGGAAAATTTACATTTCACCCAGTTTAGAATAGTTCTAAACTGCATTACTATTTTTGTGAGCACAAGCATTACTATTTTTGTGAGGCCATCTCTGATAGGCTTGTACAGATGCAGATGTGTTCTGTCTTCCACGTTTGTGGTCAAAGGTCTGAGAACCCCAGGCAAACCACTATTGTAAGCCTAAGAGTCCAAAAGCTGAAGAATTTGGAGTCTGATGTTCAAGGGCAAGAAGCATCCAGCATGGGAGAAAGATGAAGGCTGGAGGCTCAGGCCAGTCTAGCCCTTCCATGTTCTTCTGCCTGCTTTTATCATAGCTGCGCTGGCAATGGCTTACATAGTACTCACTCAGATTGAGGGTGGATCTGCCTTTCCCTGATCTACTTACTCAAATGTTAATCTATTTTGGCAACACCCTCACAGACACATCCAGGAATAATACTTTGCATCCTTCAGTCCAATCAAGTTGACACTCAGTATTAACCATCACAGGTTTGGTGATGCATTTTTTGATACAACAATAAAGCATGATCTATGAAAGAAAAAAATAGAATAGTTGGACTGTTTTTAAAAACTGAAAAGTTTTCTGCAAATTATACTATAAAGGGAATCAAGACAGATTATGGATTGAGAGAAAATATTAGCTAAACATGCTTCTGATAAAGAAGTTGATCTAAAAAAAAATACAAAAAACTCTCAAAACCCAACAATAAGAAAATAAACAACCTTAAATACAAAAAAATTACAAAAAACTCTCAAAACGCAACAGTAAGAAAATAAACAACCTTAAAAAGGGCAAAAGTTCTAGACAGATACTCGTCAATGAAGATATACAGACAACATGTAAGTATTCTGTGTGCTGATCAGTATCATTTGTCATTAGGAAAATGCAATTTAAGAAAATAATTAGGCAGAGCATGGTGGCTCACTCATGTAATCTCAGTACTTTGGAAGGCTGAAGTGGGCAGATGACTTGAGCACAGGAGTGTAAGACCAGCCTGGGCAACATGACAAAACCCCGTTTCCACAAAAAACCACAAAAATTAGCTAGGCATGGTGGCATAAACCTAGTCCCAGTTACTAGGGAGGCTGAGGTGAGAGGATTGCTTAAGCCAGGAAGGTCAAAGCTGCACTGAGCTGTGATCAGACCACTGCATTCCAGCCTGGGCAACAAAGTGAGACCCTGTCTCAAAAAAATAAAATAAAATAAAGAGAGAAAGAAAATAATTATATACAACTGCAGACCTATCAAAATGGCTAAAAAACAAACAAGCAAAAAAGAAAACACCAATTTAGTGAGAAATTCGGGGTGGGGAAAAAAGTGATACAGCTACTTTAGAAGATAATTGGAAGTGTCTTACAAACCTAGACCAGTTTCACCATACAATCCAGCAATTGCTCTCCTAGGTCTTTACCCAACCGTTTAAAAAACATATGCTCACACAAAAACCTACAAGTGAATACTTATGGGAACTTTATTTGTAATGATCAAAAACTGTAAACAATCAAGATATCCTTAAATAGAGGAGTGGACAAACAACTGTGGTACAGTCATGTAATTGTATACTACTAAGTTATAAAACAGAATGAGGGATCAAGCCATACAAAGACATAGCTGAGTCTTAAATGCGTATTGCTAAGTGAAAGAAGCCAGCTTGGAAAGTTTATGTACTATGTGATTCAATTTACATGACATTTTAGAAAAGGCAAAACTATAGAGATGTTAAGGAGACAAATGGTTGCCAGGATTTTCAGAGGAGTAAGGGTTGAACAAGTGAAGCAAAGAGGACAGTATAGGGCAGTGAAAGTATTCTGCATTATACTGCAATAGCAGATACATGACAGTATGCATACATTAAATCCCATATAACTTTATAGCACAAAGTAAGGCTTCCTATATGCAAATTTTTTTAAATGTTTAGAAAGTTGGGGGAATTTCAGCATTGAATGCAGATTGTGACCAAAGAACCTATCTGTATTAAAAATGTATAAAATAATCTCACTGAAGAGAAGAGAAAAAGACACTAACCCAAGTAACTTCAGAAATGAGTGAAGTCTACAAAACAAAAAGCAAAATATGCTATACAAAAGCACTGGGATCTAGTTGACAAAGGTTTCACATGGGATACCGGTTAATAATATTGATAATTTATAGCATGCTTACTGCAACTGAACAGCTAGTAAATGAATGGTGGTTGTTTGGGAGCTAGGTTTCTCATCATTGGATTGGAAAGCTATGGAAAGGCAAGAGGAGAAGGCTAGAATGAAACATATATGGATTAGGGTTGGAGATATGGGTATGAATTCATGTTCAGTATAATATACAGACATGGATATATATGTATATGTGTGTGGGGGTGGATGGGTGGATATGAGTGTGTGTGTTTATACATGGATTAGTATAAAAACATATATTTAATTTCTTTGCCAACTGAGGAGGTCTAGAAACAACAACACTCAAGTAACAATGAGCACACCTACTATCCATACAGATTGGAAAATTCTGTTTTTCAGTAGCATTTTCCAATCAAATGAACCAACACTCCTTGTAAAAATAGATGAATTTAGGGCAGGGTAAGGAATATAAAAAATGAACCTGAAATATCTTCTAGCCAGAATAAAATAAGGTGCTTTAAGACACACACAGACATACATAAATAGCCACACACAAAGCATACACATCACTGGTGGCATACCAAAGAGACTCAGAAGCCAACTAAAAGAGCTTCAGATGGCCAATGCTAGAATGATTCAAGCAAAAAAAATAAACAAAATTGTATTGGATTATAACTGAGAATAAAATAAATATCTGTGAGTTTAGACTGATACAAATAAATTATTGAACAAATAAATAAATGGAAGAGAAGAGACAAATATTCCACACAGATAAATTCTTAAATAATTTATGGAGCTACTCCACCCTCAAGAAGGTAAAGCATAATTTTCTTCTTCTTCAGTATGAGCTGCACACAGTTACTTCCACAGTATGGAAAGGGAGAAATAAAAAGAGCAAAATTACAGTGGAGAATCCTGACAAGCACTCCCTTAGCCAGAGGATCAATATTAACATAAACAGTGAGAAGTCATGTTGATACTATGTCCCCTAGATATGATATGCAAATAGCACCATATCTCTGTGATTTTTCTTTCCAAAACTATAAAACAAATATAATTGTGAAAAAAGCAACAAACAATACCCAGTTGAAGGACATTCTACAAAATACCTGACCAGCACTCATCAAAATTGTCAAGGTCATTAAAAACAAGGAAAGTCTGAGGAAGCTATCACAGGTAAGAGGAATCCAAGGGGATGTAAAGACTAACTGTAATGTGGCATCCTGGATGGTATCCTGAAATAGAAAAAGAACAGGTATAAACTAAGGAAAGCTGAATAAAGCATGGGCTTTTGTTGACAATAATTTATCAACATTATTTCATTAATTGTAACAAGTATGCTATACTAATGTAAGATATTAATAATGTAAAAGTAACTGGGTATGGTGTATAGGAGAACTCTGTACTATCCTCAAAACTTTTTTGTAAACCTAAAAACTACTCTAAAATTTAAAAAACTATTAAAAATAAGACAAATAACCTAATGATGCATCTTAAAGAACTAGAAAAGCAAGAGCAAACCAAACCGAAAGTTAGTAGTAGAAAAGAAATAATAAAGATGAGAGAAGAAAATAAACTCAAAATAAAGAAAACGATTTTAAAATAAAGTTGGTTTTCTGAAAAGATAAGCAAAATTGGCGAACTTTTAGCCAGACTAACTAAGAAAAAAAAGAGAGAAACCTCAAATAAATACAATCAGAGATAAAAAAGAAGATATTACAACTGATCCTGCAGAAATTCAAAGGATGATTAGAGGGTACTATAAGCAACTTTATGCCAATAAATTTGAAAACTTAGGAAAAAGTAGATAAATTCCTAGATGCATACAACCTACCAAGATCAAATGATAAAATCCAAAACCAGAACATACCAATAACAAGTAATGAGATCAAAGCTGTAATAAAAAGTCTCCCAGTAAAGAAAACCTAGGACCCATTGGCTTCACTACTGAATTTTATCAACAATTTCAAGAAGAACTATTATGAATCCCACTCAAACGATTCTGAAAAATAGAAGAAGAAGGAATACTTCCAAACTTATTTCACGAGGCCAGTATTACCTTGATTCCAAAACCAGACAAAGACAGAGGCCAGTATTACCTTGATTCCAAAACCAGACAAAGACATATCTAAAAAAGAAAACTATAGGCCAATAGCTCTGATGAACATTGATACAAAAAATTTCAACAAAATATTAACAAATTGAATTCAACAACACATTAAAAAGATCATTTATAATGACCCAGTGGGATTTATTGCTGGGATGCAAAGGTAGCTGAACATCAACAAATCAATCATGTGTTACCTTATATCAACAAAATGAAGGACAAAAACCATGTGATCATTTGAACTAGTGCTGAAAAAGCATTTGAAAAAACCCAACAAAAACTATTAAAACGCATTTGATAAAATTCAACAAAAAACTGTTAAAAATATCTGACAGAATTCAACAAGACAACTATTAGAACTGATTTTAAAAAATCTGTAAAGTTTCAAAATTAGCAGACAAAAATCAGTAACATTTATCTAGGCCAACAGCAAATAACCAGAAGAATTCATGAGAGTAATCCCAGTGACAATAGCTAGAAATAAATTAATTACCTAGGAATTAACCTAACCTAAAGAAGTGAAAGATCTCTCCAATAAAAACTATAAAACATTGATGAAATAAATAGAACACAAAAAATGCAAAGCTATTCTGTGTTCATAGATTAGAAGAATCAATATAATTAAAATGTTTATACTATCCAAAGCAATCTACAGATTCAGTGTAATTCCTATCAAAATGCCAATGACAATCTTCACAGAAATAGATTTTTTAATTATAAAATTTATATGGAACCACAGAACACCCAGAATAGCCAAAGATATTGCATGCAAAAAGAACAAAACTGGAGGAATCACATTAACTTTCTTCAAATTATACTATAGAGGTACGGTAACCAAAACAGCAAAAAACAAATAGACCAGTGGAACAGAATAGCTAATAGATAACCCAGAAATAAATTCATATATCTATAGTGAATTCATTTTCAACAAAGATGCCAAGAACATACATTGGAGAAAGGACAATTTATTCAATAAATGGTGCTTGGAAACTGGATATCCATATGGAGAAGAATGAAATTAGAATCCTATCTCTAACCATATAGAAATGTCAAATCAAAATGGGTATAGACAAATCTCATTTCTCAAACTGTGAAATCTCTAAAAGAAAACATTAGGGAAACTCTCCAGAACATTGGACTGGGCAGAGATTTCTTTGCCCGCAAACACAGGCAACCAAAGCAAAAATGGACAAATGGGATCACATCAAGTTTAAAGGTTCTGCACAGAAAAGTAAACAATCCACAACGTGAAGAGGCAACTCAAATAATAGGAGAAAATATTTGCAAACTATTCACTTGACAAGGATTAATAAGCAAAATATATAAGGAAATCAAACAATTTTGTAAGAAAAAAAATCTAATAATCCAATTTAAAAATGGACAAAAAACTGAAGAGACATTTATCAAAAGAAGACATACAAATGGCAAACAGGTACATGAAGAGTTGCTCAACATTGTTGATCGTTGGAGAAATGCAAATCGAAACCATAATGAGATATCATCTCACCCCATTTAAAATGGCCTATATTTAAAAGATAGGCAGAGATAGGCAGGAACAAATGCTGGTGAGAATGTGGAGACTAGGGGACCCTCATACACTATTGGTAGGAAGGTAAATTGTTACAACTATGGAGAACAGTTTGAAGGTTCCTCAAAAAAACTAAAAACAGATCTAAATGATCCAGCAATTCCATTGCTAGGTTTATACCCCAAAGAAAAGAAATCAGTATATCATAAAATATCTGCCCTTTCATGTTTATTGAAGCACTAATCACAATAGCCCAGATTTGGAATTAACCCAAATGTCCATCAACAGAAAAATGGATAAAGAAAAGTGTGGTACAAATACACAATGGAGTACCATTCAACCACTAAAAAGAGTGAGATCCTGTTATTTGCAATAACATGGATGAAACTGGAGGACAATAGGTTGAGTGAAATAATCCAGGAACATAAAGACAAACTTTGAATGCTCTCAAGTTTGTGGGAGCTAAAAATTAAAACAATTGAACTCATGGAGATAGACAATAGAATAATGGCTACCAGAAGATAAGAAGGATAGTACTAGGGGTAGAAGGGGAAGGGAGAATGGTTAATAGGTATGAAAAATAGAAAGAATGTGGCCGGGTGCAGTGGCTCATGCTTGTAATCCCAGCACTTTGGGAGGCCGAGGTAGGCAGATCACAAGGTCAGCAGTTCAAGACCAGCCTGGCCAATATGGTGAAACTCCGTCTCTACTAAAAATACAAAAATTAGCTTGGCGTGGTGACAGGTGCCTGTAGTCCCAGCTACTGAGGAGGCTGAGGCAGGAGAATCACTTGAACTCAGAAGCCGGGGGTTGCAGTGAGCTGAGATGTCATCACTGTACTACAGCCTGGGTGACAGAGTGAGACTCCAACTTAAAAAAAAAAAGAAAGAAAAGAAAAAAATAAAATCTAGTTTTTGATAAAACAACAGAATGACTCATGTCAATAACAAATTGAATCATACATTTTTAAATAATGAAATAATTGAGTTGTTTGTAATGCAAAGGATAAATACTTGAGGTGATGGATACCTCATTTGCCCTGATGTAATTATTGCACACTGTATGCCTGTATCAATATATCCCATATACTCCATTAATGTACATACCTACTATGTAGCTACAAAAATTAAAAGAAAATACAGTTAGAAGGATTGTGATTTAGTTTTTGATAACACAACAGGATGACAACGGTTAACAATCACCTGGTATATATTTCAAAATAGCTAGCAGAAGAGATTTAGGATGTTCTCAACAGAAACAATGATCAATGAGGTGATTATTCCAATTACCCATATTTGATCAGTACACATTGCATGCTTGAATCAAAGTACCATATGTACCCAGAAATATGCACAACTATTATGTCCATAAAACTTGAAGAAAAAGAATTAAAAAAGGAAAAAAATGAATAGAGAATGCCTTTCCTCTTCTGTATACTGAAGGAGTTGTAAGTTGAGTATATTTATACTTCAAATATGTTGGAGAATTCATGAAAAAAAAAAAAAGAAATCTTTGTGTGACCATTTCTTTACAGGAAGATTTTAAGTACCAATTCCATTTCTTTTTAGGTACAAGACTTGTGTCAAATAGAGTGTAGAAGGATAATTGCCAGAGGCTGGGAAGGGCAGTGGTGGGGAAGTGGGGATGGTTAATGGGTACAAAAAATAGAAAGAATGAGTAAGAGCTACGATTTGATAGCACAACAGGACAACTATAGTCAAAATTACTTAATTGTAGATTTAAAAATAACTAAAGGAGTATAATTGGATTATTTATAATACAAAGGATAAATGCTTAGGGGATGAATACCTCATTCTCCATGATGTAATTGTTATGCATTACATGCCTGTATTAAAATATCTCATGTACCCCATAAATATATACATTTACATGTACCAACAAAAATTTTAAAAGATTTAAAAAGACATGGAACTGTTTTATAAAGATCTGCATCAATTTTGGTGAACTGTGTTCTCACCAACTGGGCTTCTTTGTGTTCCAGGATCTTTGCACCCCAAGTCCTGTTTTGACTTCAAACAAATTTTTTTACATTTTTTTCCTTAAATTTTTGAATTGTTCTTAAGAGGGAAGTTGATCTTAAACAAGTTCACCATTTCTGAAATGTCAAAAGCAGAAAATCTTAAAATGTTGAACTATATTCCAATCACCATCACCAGATCATGATGTATTATTGTTTGTATTATTGCTGTATTAAATACACGTGTGTGTGTGTGTGTGTGTGTGTGTGTGTGTGTGTGTGTGTGTGTGTGTGTGTATTTGCTTTATAACCTTCCTCTTGTGCCCTGTCAGGCAATAAAGAGGCTCAGATGGAGCAGAAAGAAGTCTGGGACACTGGAGAGTTTGCTGGGTCCTTCCCTTTCCTCTCCATCACAATCACACCTTGGCCAAAAATAAAAGATAAAGCCACTAAATGAGTCTGTGGGATTATCCTGCAGGGTAAGAAGGAATATTTAAGTTCTGAGACATTTCCATTTTCCACCACATTCTCTAGGGAGCCATGCTTCATAGATTCTGAGACTATTACCTAAGTTATCATTTTATCTGGGCGTTCTGCTATACACCTTCCTCCCACCAAATAACTTTATTTTGTTTACACATAGGTCTAATTAACAAGGATATTGGATGAGATTATCTGCCTATTTTCTTTTTCCTGGGGATTTGCCCCCTTGCAGAGAATGAATGCTTTAATAGGCCAGCTGCTTTAGCTTCTTTCTACTAGAGTTTTACAAGTAGTATATACTCATTTAGTCATGGAAAAGAAACTATTATTTTTATCCCTCTACATCTAAAAGGCAGGCAATGGGCACTGAAGTTTGACTCCCGTCAGCTGAGTGCAAATTTTGTGCTCTTTTCACTTTTCGGATTCTCAAAGAAAAGATAAAAGGATGTTAAATCCATGTACCTACTTTTAGTCCAGGGCAGCCAAACCAGATGAATTGTGGATGGGAAGTACAAGAATGCCCTTCCAACATGAGACAAAAGGCTCAGATATCTGCTTTATTTTTCCTTCAAGACTTAAAACTAGTAATTAATTAAAGATTCACATGGTGATTCAGCATCAGCATGCAAAGCCCACTGCGTGCAATATTAATATTAAAAATGTGTCCTCTAAATGAAATTCAGTTCAAATAGTTTGATCAAAAATAGTGAAAATGATTTTATTTTTACAGACTGGTAGTCTTTGTATCCTTGAGCACAATAGTAAACATTTCAATTTGCATTCATTCTAATTCCAAGTGGTGTTATGTTTCAACACAATAGAAAGTATTGAGGTAAACATCATTATTTAAAGAGGCAACAGTCTTGAACAACATCATAGCCACCACTGAAATGGAAATTCAAAGATTTATTCAGTATAACAGTTCTGCATACGTGCAGAAATGATGATTGTCTTTTATTTCTCTCTCATCTAGGGTAAAATGTCAGGCTTTGTAAATGCTATACTTGAATGTTGCATGAATCCTGTCCATTTTGTGTACATCTTCTGCCATCAATTCATGGGAACAAACAAGACTTCTAAATTTGATTAGACTGTATCAGTTAATATGTGATATTTAAAATATAGGACATTTTAAATTCTATAGTTGAGATTGAAATCCACGTACACAATTTCCCGGGAAACTCAGAAATGAATAACTCAGAGATTTATCAGCAGCTCAAACATACTAAGACCGTTCTAAATCTGGTTTAGATTAACACTAAACTAGATAATCTAAAAAGCAATGTTAACTTCTGTGGGTAGAGAAAGTGCAAAATTTTTTTAGAAAGATAAAACCTGGGCTAATAATTTAATGACTGTATGGTATTAAACTGTTAGTTCCATTATTCTTCTAAGATCTTGCTGGAAACTTCCTGAGGAAAGTCTTCCCCATAACAAGACGCCTTTTGTACCAGGAGTGAATACCAGCACTGGTTAATTCAGAATAAATGTAGAAAATTCTCTCTTGCTATGATATTTGACAATTACTAATTTCTGTCTTTTTTTAGCAAATATTTATTTAGTACCACTTATGTGTCAGTCACTTTCTTATATAATGAGAATTCACAGAACTCATATGTCTCATGAGGGAGACAGAATTTATCAAACAATGCCAAGAATAGGTTTATAAAACCTGAAGTTAGTGCTGTAAAGGAGAGAACATCTGTCTCTGATAGCGTATTGCAAAAGACTCTTGACCTGGACTGGCATGTCACAGAGGGCTTTCCTGAAAGTGTTCAGGTACAGATCAGGAAGATGAACAAACAAAGAATGAAAAATGCAGTTTATTGGGGAATATTCTAGACAAAGGACATCAAAGGGCTATACAGATGCATATAAGATAGTCCTCTGGCTGAAGGATTGTGATATCTACCTGTTAAAACTGGGTCTGTCTTAAACATAAGACCTAACACCATAAAAATCCTAGAAGAAAACCTAGGCAAAACCATTCAGGACATAGGCATAGGCAAGGACTTCATGACTAAAACACCAAGAGCATTGGCAACAATGCCAAAATAGACAAATGGGACCTAATTAAACTCCAGAGCTTCTGCACAGCAAAAGAAACAATCCTTAGAGTGAATCTGCAACCAACAGAATGGTAAAAATTTTTGCAGTCTACCCATCTGACAAACGGTATCTACAGATCTAAAAAATATCCAGAATCTACAAAGAACTAAAACAGATCTACAAGAAAAAAACAAACAAGCCCATTCAAAAGTGGGCAAAGGATATGAACAGACACTTTACAAAAGAAGACATACATGAGGCCAACAAACATATGAAAAAATATTCATCATCACTGGTCATTAGAGAAATGCAAATCAAAACTACCTTGAGATACCATCTCACACCAGTTAGAATGGCAATCATTAAAAAGTCTGGAGACAACAGATGCTGAAGCGGATGTGGAGAAATAGGAACACTTTTACACTGTTGGTGGGAGTGTAAATTAGTTCAACCATTGTGGAACACAGTGTGGCACTTCCTCAAGGACCTAGAAATAGGAATTCCATTTGACTAGCCATCCCATTACTGGGTATATATCCAAAGGATTATAAATCGTTCTATTATAAGGACACATGCACACAAATGTTCATTGCAGCACTGTTTACAATAGCAAAGACCTGAAACCAACCCAAATGCCCATTGATGATAGACTGGACAGGGAAAATGTGGCACATATACACCATGGAATACTATGCAGCCATAAAAAATGATGAGTTCGTGTCCTTTGTAGGGACATGGATGAAACGGGAAATCATCATTCTCAGCAAACTGACACAAGAATAGAAAATCAAACACTGCATGTTCTCACTCATAGCTGGGTGTTGAACAATGAGAACACATGGACACAGGGAGGGGAGCATCACACACTGGAGTCTGTAGAGGGGAACTAGGGGAGGGACAGCAGGAGGTGGGGAGCTGGGGAGGGATAACATAGGGAGAAATGTCAGATATAGGTGATGGGGAGGAAGGCAGCAAACCACATTGCCATGTATGTACCTATGCAACAATCTTGGGTGTTCTTCACATGTACCCCCAAACCTAAAATGCAATGTATATTTAAAAAAATTAAAAAATGGGTCTGTGACTGGAACCCAGAAATGAAAGGGTTGAGAAGGGCTGCAAAAGTGAAGATGGGAGAGGGCTTCCTCTCAAGAGACCTCGTGGTTCTGTAAAAGAACTTGGCTTTCATCCTTTAGGCAATGAGACACTATTGGAGAGTTTTATGTTAGGCATTGCTGTGAACAGCTTTACATTTTGATTAGCTCCTGTAAGTTGCTGTGCTGGAAATAGCCATGAGGGATGTCAAGAGAAGATGACAGAGAACTGCTGGTAGTCTGCTGCAGCTGCCCAGGCAAGACTATGTATAAAAGCAGCCTTGCAGCAAGAGCTGCTGTGGTTGTGTCTGCTGTTGTCCACTGATCTGTTTGTTTCAGTTTCTCAGCCAGCTAACTTGAAAAAATTGTGGTCACCCTTTTTGCATTTCAGGGAAAATATGTATTGGAAGAATTAAAGATGGTGAACAAAGGGAGTGTGAGCTTGGCTGTGAGTAGCCACCCAATACTTCTGGTTTTAATAACCCCCAAGTACTATAATTTTAACAAACAAAACCATGTGTTTTCCTTAAGGGAACTTATAAACATTTATTTTTTTCTACAAAATAAATAGAGAACTATTTGGCTCTCTAAAATTAAGAGTCAAGGGATACACTAAGTAATTTTTTAGAACTGCCTCTTTCATGCTGCAAAATGCCTTACTCCTTGATAGCATAACTTAGGCAATGGCATCTTAATCCAATAGTTGACCTTTGTTCCTACTTTCAAGTAGAAAAGAAAACAATCTTTAATACATAGCTCTTCCATGAGCTTAAAGCAATATTATTTAGAACTTTAGACACATTTTTAGAATGGCTTATCAAATATATAAATCAAAGAAATAGCTGTATAACTGTTATATGTATTTGGGTTGAGTTTGGTTTCACTTTTTTTAGAGATTTGATATTATTTTTATTACTTTAAAAGAAGTTCACACCATGTTTATTTCAAGGTAGGCAAAGGATCTAGAACAGAGATTACTAATTTGGGAAAATACTTATGTTGATATTTTCATAGTCAAACCATAGCCTATGTTGATGAGAATTAAGAATGTAAGTTACCTTGGAGAGCTAAACATTATAGACTCATGAGGCCTTAGTATTATATATCCATATATTCTTGAAATAAGCAAAACATGTTTTAAAACATTTACTGTATCAACGTTTTTTGCCCACAAGACTTCTTTTTCCACTGATCAGGAAGACAGATGTTATAATTGTGAAAACAGTAATGAAATGATCTCTTAAATAAGTGACTGACCAGCAGAGAATAACTAAGAGACTGAAAAAACTAAAAAAGAACCCAATTCCAGGAAATCACAGAACCATAAGGCAGCCATTATCAACCTGTGAGGTTAGTGTGTTAGAGAGAGGGCAGGAAGGAGAGAAAGCTGAAAAAAGGGCCTTGGGACCACATGATTTCCAGGTCAGAGCTTTTGAAATCACAGTTCATGGAATAGAGCTGGAAATAAACAGCGGCCAATGCTTCTCTCTCTCCATCACTTTATTTTATGTCTGTTATACTTAAGAGCAAAGTAGAATCAATAAAATATTTCTTTTCAGGCAATCCATGAATTTTCAAAAACTTATCATATCCACTCAGGGTATTAAAGTTTCTTTTAGGCTAGTAACAAGACTGGGGTTTCACAATCACACTGATATTTGAGAAGAATATGTGGGCCTCAGATAACCTCAGATGAACTCTACTCCCATGAATCAGGCATCAATGCTCCAGCAATGGATACTGCCATGATCTTTACTCACCTTCTTCCTCACCCATCAGTCATGAGGTGAGAAGGGATTTGATAAGAAAAAAAAATGATCCTTTGGTGAATGTTTTCCTATCACTGAATTTTTAAGGAGGTTTCTGAACAGAAAATATGGTCAATTTTATGCCAAGAGACTTTGCAAGAATAAAAACTGATTGAACCTCTAGGAAGAGAGAGAGAGGAAAAAATTTTGGTAGCTAAAGCGATAGACTAGTGTTTCACATTTTCAAAGGTATTTCCTCTTTTCTCCCTTTTTTAAATCTTGCTGTCTTCTGCTTTTTTCTTTTTTTTAACATTAGTTAAACAAGAATGTTTCCTGAATTAACCTTTTGATGCTAAACTTTGATGGAAATGTTTTGAAAATAGCATTCTACATGTGAAGACATGTCTGGAATAATTGAGTCTATTTACATGTGAGGATAAATAACTTCTATTTGTTGCAGATAGATCAGCAGAGGCCACAAAGGCAGCAAATGGCCTTATATAAATACAAGCCAGATACCAAAGTCAAAATATACTTAGACTGGTTCTTTATTCTACTGGGGATGGAGAACAAATATTTGCTGGAATACATTTTGTTTCCATTGATGGCTAATGCCAAATAAAAATATCTAGTGAGATATCATCTGAATAGGTTTAATAAAGTAAAAGATGAAAATGGCTTGAAATTAGATTTAATTTATACCAAAAATTATGATTTGCTTATTCATATTGAAATACTCCTTCAAAGAGCTAACCAATTTGCTAGTTGGATTAAAAGACCACTATCCCTTTGTAGATCTTTAGATGATCTGTGAAAACATACTAGGAATCAAAGGTTGTATGATAGAAAACCCCCTCAGCATTTGGATATTGACAAGTATATGTGTTTCTTTGAACTGGTTCACAGAAATGCCGGTTGACAGCTTTTCAACTTGAGAAATCTCAAGTCTCAGCCCAAATGACAAGTGCATCCTGTGGTCTTGGCATTTTTATTTCTTAAGACTTACTTGCTGGATCTGAATTTTTAGAAAAAAAAATCTGTCCTTAAACACACATGTTTTTCTCTAAAAAGGAAAGCTACATCTAGAAGAAAAAAAAAACATGAGCAAATAAATGAAACAAACTTCTGGCTAACCTATTAGTAAAAAGAATGAGTTCATTAATTTTGCAGGGACATGTATAAAGCTGGAAACCATCATTCTCGGAAAACTGACACAAGAACAGAAAACCAACACCGCATGTTCTCACTCATAAGTGTGTGTTGAACAATGAGAACACATGGACACAGGCAGGGGAACATCATACACCAGGGCCTCTCAGGCAGTGTGGGGCTAGGAGAGGGATAGCATTAGAGAAATCCCTAATGTAGATGAGGGGTTGATAATGCAGCAAACCACCATGGCACATATATACCTATGTAACAAACCTGCACATTCTGCACATGTACCCCAGAACTTAAAGTATAATTTAAAAAAAAAAAAACAACAGAAAAAAAAATTTCTGAAAACTGTTGGCTTCTGTTGACATCTACCTAGGAGCTGAGCCTGGCTTTTCTTTCCATAGTCCATCAGGTTATTTTCCTTAGAATTTTACCTATCCAGTAGCTGAGACTTTGTTTATACTTAGGGAATGTAGCCAGTCAACCCAATTTAAAGTAAAACTAACCTTTCTTTCTCAATCTTAGAGTTTCTGCTAAACTTTATATGTCATTATAGGTTCTTTTACTCTCTTGATATTTTTCTTTTTAAAAATATATCTTAACACATTTTATTTTTAAAAAATTCTAGTGTGAATTATGTATTTTTAAAAGATGTTCTTGCATTTAAAAGGAATGAATGCCAGAATTATTTTAGTGTTGCATGTTCAAACTTTCTCTGAGGCAAAGGAATGAACTCTCTCAAATACTGCCTCAGCCAAGAAAGAGTTCAAATGTAGTGGCAGTTTTGATCATTTTAAGGAGCTTGGTATTAGATCTTTTCTAAATGTCTTACTTTCTTTGTTTCTTGAAAAGCTCTGCTCCAGGCATCATCCCTGACTTGTCAAATCAATATTTTTTTATGTTGGGGGTCTTATTTTGAAACACCCACATGTGATTTTGCTGGGCATTCCTGGTTAAGAACTACTTTAGGAACTTAAATTCTGGTATTAGCATTCTTTCAAGGAGATCATTGTTCCATAAATCAACCAACTGCCTTACCTAGCAACACTTGGAAGAGTCATTAACCATCCTTACATGCAAAAGTCACTCCTGCTTTTATTCATTTGGGAGTGTACCACATGGAGCTGTTTAATAAGGAATCAACACCAGCAATCCACAGGCCTGTCCTTGTGACTTCTGATTATGGGTCATTTTTAAAAAAAATTGTTATTTGTTTGGGTTGGATTTGGTTTCACCCAACAGAATATAATTTCTGAATGAGATTTAACTGTTCCTCAATTTCAGTAGTTCAGACATATCACACGAAGTATATCTTCCTATTTTTAGGATACTCTGTCCTCAGTGACAGATGTCCTAAAATTGGCTGTCTTAAAGTGTCCCGATTGAATTTTGGGTGTGACCACATGTACAAATTTTAAATCAGATCATTCCAAATTTTTTTTGAAAATCTGTCTAGTCATTTTTGTGAAATGTGGTAGTAGACAAACAGCTAAAAAATCTTTATTTCTGTATCTAGGCAAAGAGTTGTTCTGATAATGAAGAGTATACTGATAGGATGAAAGGATGTTTTACAAGATTTTCATTTTTTTTAATTAAATTTCTTCTTTTTTTAAATATATATTTTATTGTGTTTTAGGTTTTGGGGTACATGTGAAGAACATGCAAAATTGTTGCATAGGTACATACATGGCAATGTGGTTTGCTGCCTTCCTCCCCATCACCTATATCTGACATTTCTTCCCATAGTATCCCTCCCCAACTCACAAGAATTTCTTAGATGCAAGATCATGTGGATCTTGAATGGATAGAAATCAGGGA
>CAUYQU010008800.1:0-17438 GCA_963574635.1 Cheracebus regulus
AGGCAAGGACTTCATGACCAAAACACCAAAAGCATTGGCAACAAAAGCCAAAATAGACAAATGGGACCTAATCAAACTCCACAGCTTCTGCACAGCAAAAGAAACAGTCATTAGAGTGAATCAGCAACCAACAGAATGGGAAAAAATTTTTACAGTCTACCCATCTGACAAAGGGCTAATATCCAGAATCTACAAAGAACTAAAACAGATTTGCAAGAAAAAGGCAAACAAACCCATTCAAAAGTGGGTGAAGGACATGAACAGATACTTTTCAAAAGACGACATATATTAGGCCAACAAACATAGGAAAAAATGCTCATCATCACTGGTCATTAGAGAAATGCAAATCAAAACCACATTGAGATACCATCTCACTCCAGTTAGAATGGCAATTATTTAAAAAATCAGGAAACTACAGATGCTGGAGAGGATGTGAAGAAATAGGAACATTTTTACACCATTGATGGAATTGTAAATTAGTTCAACCATTGTGGAATACAGTGTGGCGATTCCTCAAGAACCTAGAAATAGAAATTCCATTTGACCCAGCAATCCCATTACTGGGTATATATCCAAAGGATTATAAATTGTTCTATTATAAAGGCACATGCACACATATGTTCGTTGCGGCACTGTTTACAACAGCAAAGACCTGGAACCAACCCAAATGCTCATTGATGATAGACTGGACAAGGAAAATGTGGCACATATACACCATGGAATACAATGCAGCCATAAAAAATGATGAGTTCGTGTCCTTTGTAGGGACATGGATGAATCCAGAAACCATCATTCTCAGCAAAGTGACACAAGAACAGAAAATCAAACACTGCATGTTCTCACTCACAGGTGGATGTTGAACAATGAGAACACATGGACACAGGGAGGGGAGCATCATACATTGGGGTCTGTTGAGGGGGACTAGGGGAGGGATGGCGGGGAGGTGGGGAGTTGAGGAGGGATAACATGGGGAGAAATGCCAGATATAGGTGATGGGGATGGAGGCAGCAATCTACATTGCCATGTATGTACTCATGCAACAATCCTGCATGTTCTGCACATGTACCCCAGATCCTAAAGTACAATAAAATATATTTTAAAAAATAAAAATTAAAAAAAAATGGAGCAGGTCAAAACTCCTGTGCTCATCGGTAGTGAGACTGCACCTGGGAATAGCCACTGTACCCCAGCACATAGGGAGACCCTGTCTCTAAAAAATTAAATAAATAAATAAAATAAAAAATTTTAAAAAATTTAAAAAGAATAAAGTACTAATACATGCTACAACATAGAATAACCTTGAAAACATTATGCTGAGTAAGAGAAGCCAGACATAAAGGGACACATTATTTGATTCAATTTATATGGAATACTGATAATGGGCAAATCCACAGATAATGAAGGCTGATTAGCAGACTAGGGGTAGTTTGGAATAGAGAGTAACTGTTCATGGGCACACAGTTTCCTTTAGGGTGATAAAAATATTCTAAAATTTGATAGTGTTGATGAACATCCAACTCTGTGAACATAATATAAAGCATTTAGTTATACTTCTAAAGGGTCATTTTGATGGCATGTGAATTATAGAGTAAAATATATGTAATTACAAAAATAAAGGAGATTTGATTTCTAAATACCTTTCTTCAGTTAAAGGTACCAGGGCTCCTTGGATTCATGAACAAGTGGGGTTTACCCCAGGAATGCAAGTCTGGCTCAACATTTGAAAATCAATCAATATAATAATCTGTTATCTCAACCAACACACAAGAAAACCACAAATTATCTCAACAGATGCAGAAAAGCCATTTTACAAAATTCAACATCCATTCATGGTAAAACTCTCAGCAAACCAGGAAACAAAGTAACTTTCTCCAGCTAATAAATAGCATCTAGAAAAAAAATGTATATTAATCTATATATACAAAGTCTGAATGTTTTCCCCTTATGATCAGGAGGAAGTCAAGCATGTCTGACCTCACCACTCCTATTCAGCCTCTCATAGGAGATCCTAGCCAGTTCAGTAAGGCATCCACATAGGAAAAAAAGACATAATATGGTCTTGATTTACAGCCAAAGCAATTGTCTAAGTAGAAAATCCCAAAGAATTTGCAAAAAGCGACCAGAAGGGGTGGGACCAAGATGGCTGACTAGAAAGAGCAGCATTTGGAGGCTCCCATTGAAGAAAACCATAATAATCATCTGTATCCTTCATCGGCAGCCAAGGTATCCAGGTTCTGTCATCTGAACTGACTAGGAGCTGGAGGGAAGAAGGAAGAAGGAGAGAAGGAAGAACAGTGTGGTGCCACTGCCCACCTGAGAGTCACACAGGACAGGGGAGCCCCCTCCCCACAGCAAAGGGAGGCAGTGAGTGAGGGTGCTACCCAGCCAGAGAAACTGTGCTTTTGCCATGGAACCTTGCAATCCTCTGATCAGAAGATCCCACTCGTGAACCCACACCACCGGGACCTAGCATCCCAACCCCAGAATGCACAGATGCACATACTCTTAACAGCCTGTCAGCTGGAATCTGCTTAAGCCTACTGAACTCCCAGGAGGAGGGGCGGTCAGCACCACTGCAGCTACCTGCTGTGTAAGCCATCTGAGCTCCTTCGAGGAAGGGCAGCAGCCAGTGCTGGGACCCTCCACTGCCTAACACACTAAGCTCCCTGGGTAGTGGGGGGAAGGGGAGCGGCATCCATCTCTATAGCCCCAGGCTGTGCTTTTCCCCTGATGGAGCCAGGGAAGCTGGACAATCCCAAGACTTGTCCCCCACAGCCCAACACACCCCCTGTGACAGTCTGTGGCCAGAGTGCCTCTTTAGGCCTGATCCTGACCCATCCTTCCTCATTGGGTGGGGCTCTCCTGTAGGAACTCCAATAACTCCAGCCAGAGGCTTGAGGACAGAACCCAGATTCCCTAGGGGGAGGGGTGGCCACAGTCTGCAGACCAGCAGACTTAGCCTTTCCTCTTGGCAGTTCTGAGAAACAATCAACCTAAAAATGATTTAAAAAAGAAAGAAAGAAAGAAAAAGAAAAAAAAAATCCGAAAGGCCAGACGGCCTCTTTCCTCCAAATGATCACAGCTTCTCTCCATCAAGGGCACAGAACTAGATGATCAGATGCATGAATTGACAGAAGTAGGGTTTAGAAGATGGATAATAAAAAACTACACTGAGCTAAAGGAGCATGTTCTAACCCAAAGCAAAGAAGCTAAGAACTTTGATAAAACGTTAGAGGAATTGCCAACTAGAACAACCAGCTTAGAGGGGAACATAAACAACCTGACGGAGCAGAAAAACATAGCATGAAAACTTTGTTAAGCATACACAAGTATCAATAGCCAAATCAACCAAGTGAAACAAAGGATATCAGGGTTTGAAGGTCACCTTGCTGAAATGCAGACATGCAGACAAGACTAGAGAAAAAAGAATGAAAAGGAATGAACAAAGACTCTAAAAAATATAGGGCATCATAAAAAGACTGAACCTATGATTAATTGGAGTACCAAATGGAGACAGGGAAAATGGAAACAAGCTGGAAAACACACTTCGGGATGTTATCCAGGAGAATTTCTTGAAGGAAGCACTAACATGGAGAGGAAAAAATATTACCAGGCACTACAAACACACACAGTAGTATACAGACCAGTGACACTATGAAGCAACCACATAAACAACCAGCTAGCATCATGATGACAGGATCAAATTCACACATAACAATAATAACCTTAAATGTAAATGGCCTAATGCCCTAATTAAAAGACACAGACTGGCAAATTGGATAAAGGGTCAAGACCCATCGATGCTGTATTGAGGAAACCCATCTCATGTACAAAGACACACAGAGGCTCACAATAAAGGGGTGGAGGCAAATATACCAAGCAAACAGAAAGCAGAAAAAAAAAGCAGGGGTTACAATCCTAGTCTCTGATAAAACAGACTTTAAACCAACAAAGATCGAAAAAGACAAAAATAGGCATTACTTCACAGTAAAAAAAAAAAAGAAAAAAAAGAAATTCAACAATAAGAGTTAACTATTCTGAATATATAGGCACCCAATAGAGGAGCAACCAGATTGATGAAACAAGTTCTTAGAGACTTACAAAGAAACTTGGAGTCCAACACAATAATAGTGGGAGACTTTAACACCATACTGTCACTATTAGACAGATCAATGAGACAGAAAATTATTAAGGATATTCTGGACTTGAACTCAACTCTGGATCAAGTGGACCTAGTAGCTGTCTACAGAACTCTCTACCCCAAATCAACAGAATATACATTCTTCTCAGTGCCACACAGCACTTATTCTAAAATAGGCCACATAATTGGAAGTAAAACACTCCTCAGCAGATATAAAAGAATGAAAATCATAACAAACAGTCTCTCAGACCACAGTACAATCAAATTAGAACTCAGAATTAAGAAATTCACTCAAAACCATGATTATATGGAAATTGTATAACCTGTTCCTGAATGACTCCTGGGTAAATAATGAAATTAAGGCAGAAATCAAGAAGTTCTTTGAAACCAATTTAGAACAAAGAGACAATATACCAGAATTTCTGGGACACAACTACAGTAGTGTCGAGAGGGAAACTTATAGCACTAAATGCTCACATCAGAAAGCTTGAAAGATCTCAAATCAACACTCTAACATCACAATTAAAAGAGCTAGAGAGGCAAGAAGAAACTAATCCAAAAGCTAACAGAAGACAGGAAATAACTAAGATTGAAGAAGAACTGAAGGAGATAGAGACACAAAAATCCCTCCAAAAAATCAATGAAATAATCCAGGAGCTGTTTTTTTGAAAAACTTAACAAAATAGATATACCACTAGCTAGACTAATAAAGAAGACACGAGAGAAGAATCAAATAGACACAGTAAAAAATGATAATGGGGAAATCATTACTGACCCCACAAAAATACAAACTACCATCAGAGAACACTATAAACACCTCTATGCAAATACATTAGAAAATCTAGAAGAAATTGATACATTCCTAGACACATACATGCTCCCAAGACTAAACCAGGAAGAAGTCCAATCCCTGAATGAACCAATAACAAGTTCTAAAATTGAGGCAGTAATTAATAGCCTACCCACCAAAAGATGCCAGGACCAGATGGATTCACAGCCAAATTCTACCAGAGGTATGAAGAGGAGCTGGTACCATTCCTTGTAAAACTATTCCAAATAATTGAAAAGGAGAGAATCCTCCCTAACTCATTTTATGAAGCCAGCATCATCCTGATACCAAAGCCAGGAAGAGACACAAGAATAAAAGAAAACTTCAGGCCAATATCCATGATGAACATTGATGTGAAAATCCTCAATAAAATACTGGCAAACTGAATCCAGCAACACAATAAAAAGCTTATCCACCACGATCAAGTTGGCTTCATCCCTGGGATGCAAGGCTGGTTCAACATACCCAAATCAATGAATATAATCCATTTCATGAATAGAACCAAAAATAAAGACCATGTAATTATCTCAACAGATCCAGAAAAGGCCTTTGATAAAATTCAACATCGCTTTCTGTTGAAAACTCTCAATAAACGAGGTATTGATGGGACATAACTCAATAAGAGCTATTTATGACAAACCCCAGCCAATGTCATATTGAATAGAACCACTTCCTTTGAAAACCAGTACAAGACAAGGATGCCCTCTCTTACCACTCCTATATTCAACATAATATTGGAAGTCTGGCCAGGGCAATCAAGCAAGAGAGAGAAATAAATGATATTCAAACAGGAAGAGAGGAAGTCAAATTGACTCTGTTGGCAGAGGACATGATTGTATATTTAGAAAACCCCATCATCTCGGCCCAAAAACTCCATAAACTGATAAGCAATTTCAGCAAAGCCTCAGGATACAAAATCAATGTACAAAAATCACAAGTGTTTCTTTACACCAACAATAAACAAACAGGCAGCCAAATCATGAATGAACTCCCATTAACAAATGCTACACAGAGAATGAAATACCTAGGAATATAGCTAACAAGGAATGTGAATGACCTCTTCAAGGAGAACTGCAAACCACTGCTCTAGGAAATAAGAGAGGATGCCAACAAATGAAAAAACATTCCATTCTCTTGGACAGGAAGAATCAATATCATGAAAATGGCCATACTGCCCAAAGTAATTTATGGATCCAATACCATTTCCATCAAACTACCATTGACATTCTTCATAGAATTAGAAAAATCTATTTTAAGTTTCATAGGGAATCAAAGAAAATCCCATATAGCCAAGATAATCCTAGGCAAAAAGAAGAAAGCTGGAGGCATCAGGCTACCTTACATCAAACTATACTACAAGGCTACTGTAACAAAAACAGCATGGTACTGATACTAAAACAGACATATAGACCAATGGAGCATAACAGAAACCTCAGAAAGGACACCACAAGTCTACAACCATCTGCTCTTCAACAAATCTGACAGAAACAAGCAATGGGGAAAGGATTCCTAATTGATAAACGGTTCTAGGAGAGCTGGCTAGCCACATGTAGAAAACTGAAACTGGATCCCTTCCTCACACCTTATACAAAAACTAACTCAAGATGGATTAAAGACTTAAATGTAAAACCCAAAACCATAAAAATCATAGAAGAAAACCTGGGTAATACCATTCAGAACATAGGCATGGGCAAAGACTTCATGACAAAAACACTAAAAGCAATGGCAACAAAAGCCAAAATTGACAAATGGGATCTAATTAAAGATTTTCTGCACAGCAAAAGAAACTCTCATCAGAGTTAACAGGCAACCTACAGAATGGAAGAAAATGTTTGCAATCTTCCCATCTTACAAAGATCTAATATCCAGAATTTACAAGGAACCTAAACAAATGTACAAGAAAAAAAAAAAACTTTTGCCCATCAAAAAGTGGGCAAAGGATATGAACATACACATCTCAAAAGAAGATATTTATGCAGCCAACTTACATATGAGAAAAAGCTCAGTATCACTGATCATCAGAGAAATGCAAATCAAAACCACAATGAGATACTATCTCACATCAGTCAGAATGATGATTATTTAAAAGTCAGGAAACAAGAGATGCTGGTGAAGCTGTGAAGAAATAGGAACACTTTTGCACTGTTTGTGGGAATGTAAATTAGCTCAACCATTGTGAAAGACACTATGGTGATTTCTCAAGGATCCAGAACCAGGAAAACCATTTGACCTAGCAATCCCATTACTGGGTATATACCCAAAAGATTATAAATCATTCTACTGTAAAGACGCATGTACACATATGTTTATTGCAGCACTATTTACAACAGCAAAGACATGAAACCAACCCAAATGCTCATCAATGATACACTGGATAAAGAAAATGTAGTACATATACACCATGATACTATGCAGCCATAAAATGAAATGAGATTATGTCCTTTGCAGGGACATGGAAGAAACTGGAAGCCATCATCCTCAGCAAACTAACACAGGGACAGAAAACCAAACGCCGCATGTTCTCACTCATTAGTGAGAGTTGAACAATGAGAACACATGGACACAGGGAGGGGAACAACACACATACCGGGGCCTGTTGGGGGCTGGGGGAACTTAGAGGACAAGTCAATAGGTACAGCAGACCACCATGGCACACGCAGACCTGTGTAACAAACCTGCACGTACTGCACATGTATCCCATTTTTAAAAAAAAAAAAATTTTATTTTAAAAAGTGACCAGAACTAATCAATGAGCTTATCTCATGAAGATTTCAGGATTCAGATCAATATAGAAAAAATCAATTGTTTTTCTATATGTTAGCAATAAACAGTAGGAAATTTTAAGTGCCACATACAATATCTACAAAATCAAAATACTTATGGATAAATCTGACAAAAAAGGTCAGGACTCTAAATGCTACAAAACACTAATTTAAAAATAGACATGAATAAGTGGAGAGATAGACCATGTTCATGGTATTTTATATCCAATATTATTAGCATGTACATTCTCCCTAAATTGATCTATAGATCAATGCAATCCCAATCAATACTAGCAGGATTGCTACAGAAATGGACAAGTCTCATCTAATATTGATTTATTTGTAAAAGCAAAAGATCTAAAATAGCTCAAAACAATGTTGAAAAGGAAGAATAAAATTGGAGGTTTTTATATAATCAGATTTCAAAACTGCAGTAATCAAGAAAGCTTCATATTGGTGAAAGGAAAAAGAGATCAATGGGACAGAACAGAGAGTCCAGAAACAAACCAATACAACACAAATATGGTTAACTGATTTTTAAAAATACAAATAATTTTTAAGCAGAAAAAATGTAGTTCTTTTCAATAACGGTACAAGAACAATCAGAAATTCACATGCAAAATTTTTTTTAAATCTTTGTTCCTATACTGCACTACATATAAAAATTAACTCAAAATGGATCCTGGATATAAATGTAAAACATAAAACCAAACTTCTAAAATAAAACAGGAGAAAATCTTTGAGACTTTGGGTTAAACATAGAAATTTTAGAAAGGACGGGAAAAGCACAATCCATGAAAGAAAAGATTAGTAAACTGGATTTCAAAATTAAAAGCTTCAGCTCTTCAAATACCTTGTTAAGAGAACAAGAAGACAAACCACATCGTAGCAAAAAAAAATTTTTTTTTCAAAACATCTGACAAAGAATTTTCCTTTGGGAGGCCAAAGCAGCCAGATCATGACAGCCAGATCATGAGGTCAAGAGATCAACACCATCCTGGCCAACATGGTGAAACCCCAACACTACTAAAAATACAAAATTTAGCTGGGTGTGGTGGCACATCCCTGTAATTCCAGCTACTCAGAAAGCTGATACAGGAGAATCTCTTGAACACAGGAGGCGGAGGTTGCAGTGAGCCGAGATTGAGCCACTGAACTCCAGCCTGGTGAAAAGCAAGACTCCATTTCAAAAAAAAAAAAAAAAAAAAGAACTTTTAAACAGAACTCTCAAAACTCGATAAAATGGAAACAATCCATCCAATTATAAAAATAGAGGCAATAGATTTGACCAAAGAGGTCCCCAAAGATGATATATGAATGGCAAATAAGCATATGAAAAGATGTTCAATGTCATTAGTCATTAGGGAAATGCAAAGTAAAATCACAAATGAAATACTACTCCAAGACAAATTACTAAATAAAAATGTTTTTAATTGATAATGTAAACTGCTGGTAAGGCTGCAGTTCACCTGAAACTTCCATTCACTGTATGGTTGCAAAACTGTACATACAGCTGCTTAGCAAAAGTTTGCCAGCTTCTTACACAGTGAAAAATACATTCACCACATGACCCAGCAACCCCACTCCTAGGTATTATACAATCTTTACGTCAATGGATAGCAGCTCTTTTTAAAATATTCAAAAATTGGACCCAAATGTCCTTCAACAGGGAATGAATAAATGAGTTGTGGTACATCTGTAAAATGGAGCACTACTTGGCAATTGAGAGGAATGAGCTGTTGGTGCGCACAGATGGGTGAACCTCCCATGTGCCACAGTGAGTGACAGGTGCACATGCTCCATAGCTCCAGCCATATGACATTCTGAAAAGGGCAAAACCAGGGGACAGAAAACAGACCAATGGCTGCCAGGGCATATGGAATAGAGAGGTGACCACAGAGGGGCCCTAGGGAATTTGGGGGTGGTGGCTATTCCATACCTTGACTATGCTGGTAGTTAGTCAAGGAGTTAGTTAGTCCCAAAACTCCTAGAACTGGACACCAAAAAAGATGAGTTCTACTGTGTGTAAATTATAGCTCAAGTTTTAAGAAGAAGATAAAATGTCCCAAGAAGGAAACAGCAGCCTGAAGTGGTGGGCTGGGTGATTCTTCCTGCATATGAGAATCAAAAACTGAATAAAGTTACTACAAGTATTGAAAGCACTCATGAAGGCCCTTGAAAACTCCCAACAGAAGACAGCAGCACAGGAAGAGTCAACTGTTTACAGACTTCACAGAAAACGATGCACCTCCAGCCCTCTGCCTGGACACACCTCACCCACCCCTGCTGCAGCTGCCAGAAACTCCAGACTTTCTGTTCAAGGCGGCAAATGATGTGTGAGCAGCTGAGCATCTAGAAAGGGAAGGGGGAGATTTTGAAAGTGAGAAAGCACAGAAAGGCTGAGATGCACAATCTGATAGGGAAGACCCGCGGGCTCTCCTTAACCACAATTACACATTTGCATACATGTGCCAAAAACCCTCAAGTTCAAGCATATGTAAATTATATCCTCATGCTGTTAAAATAGCTTTCTGAAGAAAAAAGTCCTAAGATAATACACTCTGGAGCTGGACTACCCGAGGTGCTGGCTGGGACAAGCAGAGACTATGCAAGGCCACCCCAGGATCATCTTCAGAACGCAGCCCAGGATCCACCAAGGACTCTGTAGCAACACCTCACGCAACTGAAAACCACAGTACCTGGAAACATCACCCACTCGGAAGGCAGCCACAAGCAACAAAGAAACTCAATGATACATCACAAGCCCACATGTTGAAGCTCATGTATTTTGTCAACGAGGATTTCAAGAGATGAGCCTCTACTCACACATCACAGGCATTCACACAACGCAGGCAAGCTTCACTCTGTTTCTCCCCCTGCTGCAGAGCAGAAGTCGCATGTCAGAAAGGTGTGAGGAAGCTGCTAGAAGCATACCAACAGCAACCACGGGGATTCCAGGGAGAGGAGAGACCAAAACTGCAGGAAGCACAGCAGGCTGGAGCCATTTAGAATAAGAAAAAGCCCCAGACACCAGCCATCCTTGAAAGCACCAAACAATGCAGCAAAGGGAGTCCTGAAGTACAAAATCATGACCGATTTACCAGGGAACAGGGCTTTACAAATGAACTGAGGGCCAGGCATGATGGCTCATGCTTATAAACCCAGCACTTTGGGAGGCCAAGGCAGGAGGACCACTTGAGCCCAGGAGTTCAAGACCAGCCTGGGCAACACAACAAGACCTAATCCCTACAAAACAAAACAACAGCAAAACATTTGTCAGGCATGGTGTTGCATGCTGGTAGTACCAGCTACTGGGGAGTCTGAGGGTGCAGTGAGCCAGGATCACACCCTGCACTCCAGCCTGGTTGACAGAGGGAGACCTTGTCTCAAAAAATAAAAATAAAAATGAAGTGATTGCAGATTAATCACAGGGACATCAGATATATGAACAGTTCACTTTTGCGAAACATCTTTGCTTAAAAAGGAGACAAGTGAGGCATTGCTGCATTTGTATTTTATCACACTGTTCTCACTAAAACCATTCAATGTGGCAGGCAGCATCATTCAAAGCACGTGGTAAACAATGTGAGTCCTAATCACCACCTCTAAAGTTAAACACTAAACACTGCTTGCAAAAACCTAATTACTTCTTTTAAAATGTCATAAAATATTCTCTGAAACATTTCACAGAAGCACTGGACTGGAAATACAGGCACAAGGTGACACATTACTTGTTGCTGTTTTTTCAAGGGTCACTGCAGCTGAGGTGAGGCCGCACTAATAAAGCCCCTCTTTTGACTTTGCTCCATTTACCACTGAAGAAATAGATTCTCCAGAAACAGCCACCTCAGTCACATGACTCAGTATGGAGATGAGAGAATGAAGTTGCTGGATGTTTCCTCCTGTCCATTGTCAATCTTATCGATTGTTAACCATGCTCTGAGCCTTTCTCCACAATGAGGGGTCTGATTCATCAAACTGGCAGGTTTTCCTGGGTGCCAGCTGGCAGCTGCTGCCAGATTTGAATGGCACCTCTCTCCATGGTTCGCCCTAGATTACTTGGACCTTGTTCATGCTGTTTCTGAATTAACTGTCTGAAACTTCCACTTTCTCTTGACCACACTGCCGTCTAGAGACTGGACAGAGGGAATAAAAGGTATCAGTTGTCATCAGCCCTGAACTTGATTTCTTGTGGCTGAGGGAAGGCAATGTTTCACTTAGGTGAGGCTATTTGGCAATTTTCTTGATTTTCAGTTATTAAGGTTGTCGATAAAGGAAAAACAGAAGGTAATTCTACATACATCAGTGTTCACATTCATCTCCTACTTTAGTTTATATTTCTAAGTTTTAAATAGCAATCTAGTCTTGACAAAATAGACCTAGAAAGGGAATGTCGTCAATAATTCAATAGAAGGTACACTTTTCCTCAGTCTACACTACAATGTTCAGGAGGCCAGAATGGGGGTAAGAACTGGTCACAGTCAGGTGTTCGCTGTGAATACTTCGTCCATTGTGAGTACAGCACAGGTAGAAGCACTCTGAAATTACATGACAGCCATGTCTATTATAACAATGACACTCTTTCTTATGCATCCGGTGTGCATTCAACAGAGAATTCCTTTCCTTCTTATAGGATGAAGGAAATGAGATCTTTTTAAATCAAAATTCTTACTTTTGATTCTCAAAAGTGTTTACTGGTAAGATGATAAGAGTTCAGTAAATACTGATGATAATGTAATAAATAGAAAAAGCAAGTGTAAGCATGACAAGAAAATGTTTCTAAAAAAAATTTAAGAAGGAGGATTACTAGGTCCTTCCTTTATGAATTGACTGTCACCTTTAAAGTGGGGCTCTTCAGAGTCGGAAACCAGGAAAAGAAAAGCAGGAAATGAGACAATGTGCAAGGCATGAGGTAGAATGGAAACAGTTCTTCAATACATTAGGCACAAAGGAAGAGCACAGGAAAATAGAGCTCTTTTCTAAAATGGAGGAAAATTTCCATTGCAGAGACAGAAAACTAAAGAGATCCTGATCCTTCTTTTAAACTTCCTGCAAATGTTAAATCTCAGCCAATCACCAATTACCTTTTGAGGTAATTACCTGCTCTATGACCAGGGTTCTGCAGGTCAGCATCACCGGCTACCAGGGAAATGTGAGGTATGGTCTCTGCACTCAGAGTACTCACAATCATACTGAGGGACTAATAAATTAATTTGAAACACATACCAAAGGAGATAGTATAGGCCTAAGTGACCAATTACGTTAATACAGACTAAGTTTTTCAGGATTTCAGAAGCTACCAAAGTTTGGAGTAGTCAGAGTAGTTTCACAGATGAGACCAGATTTATGTGGGGACAGTAAAGGTTTGAAACAGAACAGTGACACAATTAAAGGGGCAAACACAGAAGAGTCACCTGCATGCAAGGGTGCATGAAGTCAGAAGAGCACAAGGCCAGGGGCTGACCTGCATCAGCCAGTACTAAAGCCATCAGAAGGGAGAGGGAGAACATGGCGCACTGGAAGGAGGAACATGCAGAATGGCTGGCTGGAAACAGGTGTGCTGTGAAAAGAGGCACAAATATCAGGCTCAGGCCTCAAGGGCCTGGGCAGCTGAGAGAATAAAGGTGCCATTGATGGAGAAGAGGACGAAGGTGTCTGCTGGCTTAGGACACTACACTTGAGATGAAGCAGCATCTTGAAATGGAAATGCAGAGGCAAATAAAGTCCTAAGTTCAGACTGCACGCTGCAGAAGCTCTGCAAAAATGAAATGCAGCAGAGGTTTCATTGAAGAGGGACTGAAATAGCATTCAGAATCAGAAATGGGACAAACAAGACAACTGAGATTACATTCAGAGCCTTCAGGGTAAACTCACCTACAAAGTGAAGCAGTGAGGAGGAGAACCCATGAAGACAGGACGCGAGGTCTGTGTTTGGGGCTGGAGCCAAGATGGAGAAGCCAGCACTGAGATGTGAACAAGAGCGTGTCACAGAATGGTGGAGTCACATCCAACAGATGGACAGGCAGGGTCCAAAAAAAACACCCAGAGACTACAAGGATAGAATAGATAATGAAGTAATCACTGAATTCAACCATTAAAGGTGGAAAGGTTATGAGAAAGAAAGGCAACACAAGACTATCGGGGGTAGAGCCACATCTCAAGGGGCTCATGAGAAAATAGGGAGAGAGTAAAATTATGACATATCCATTATTGGCATGGAAAAGCAACTGAAAGCAATCATCACATGGAACTAGCCACAAAGCAAACGACAGTAACTATTTTAGGTTAATAAATGAATATAGGTGGGGAAACAAGGTGGTGGGCACATATGCTGGAAGGGCCAGGAACAGCTTTTCAAAGTAGATGATGCCTCCGCTTACCAGTGAGTAGAACCAAAGTCCCAAGAGAGGGGAAGACTCCCGACACTAACAAGGCAGCACAGACAGAGGCCCAGGGATCCTTGAGAGCTGAGGAATGAAGACATCTTAGAGGAAAATGGAGGATGGGTCATTTAGGAAAGAAGGGTCTAAGCGTTAGTGTTCCCCTAAAATGTATGTGTTGAAGTCCTAACCGCCCCCCTCCCCAAGTGATGACATTACAAGGCTGGGCCTTTGAAAGGTGACCAGGTCAACAGGGTGGAGTCCCCATCATGGGATCAGTCCCTTCTAAAAGAGACCCCAGAGAGCTGGTTTGCCCCTTCCACCACATGAAGACACAGGAAAAGAGCAACATCTATTAAGCAGGAAACAAGCCCTCCCCAGACCAAGCCTGCCAGTACCCTGACCTTGGACTTCCCAGCCTCCCAAACTGGAGGGAATACATTTCTGTTGTTTATAACAAGCCTCCAACTCTATGGTAATCTGCTATAGCAGTCTGAATGGACAAAACACAGGGGAACTCGTTTACTTCTGGGGCTGAAAGAAGCCATCTAACTTAAAAGTTAACCACACTTGGAATGCTGAACAAGAGGTCATCTCAATGTCTTTCCAAGGCTGAAACAGCCAAACCTACATTGTTTGCATTTAAAGGTTCAGTGTCTGACTTTCACCCCAGAGTTCAGAAAAACTGCCAGAAGGTGTTGAACGGCAACCTTTATTTACTTCTAGCAACACTGGGATTTGCTAAAGGTAGATGAAAGGGATGGCACAGTGGCGGTTTATTTGGAAAGAGTGGGAAAGGTCCAGCCTAGAACACACAGATTAAGATCCACAAATTGAGATCATTGCATTCAAACTATGCAAGTTAAGTGCCTTGAACAGCATCAAGGATCTGAGAACTAAGCATGACTTTCCATGAACTACAAACCACATTCACTTCATCTCCCCACAGGAAAAACAAATGACATCTTTCTTACGGGAGCTCTTCTGAGTTGATCTCACATAGCATTTCCATCAGGAACTTAGGAATGTGGTGTTGAGGGGACACTGAGGTAGGGAAAGCTCAGCTGAACCCCAAGAGTTCCTGCCATGCCTTCCAGGAATGGTCGACAAGGACAGCTGAACCTCAAAATGGGCTACACCCAGTAGCGTCCCATCAGCCCAGGGCTGGGAGCCCAGGAGTCCTGGGGGAGACAGGGGTATCTGGAGAACCATGATCAAAAAAGGAGGTGCACTGAGCAGAGCCGAGTCAGCACGCACACTGCAGGGAAAGGGAGGCAGTTCAGCCTCGGAGGAGCCTGTGAGCTCCCAGTGCAGAAGCCAAGGACCAGTAAACAGGGAGCCCACAAGCTTCAGCTCCGTGCTGGGCTCCGGCCCAGGAGCCACCCAGGCCAAGACTCTGATGCTAAGTGGACACAGCTTTCCACAGAGATTTGATCCTTTTTGTCCTAAACATATAAATACAGCTGTTGTTTTCCTGCTGGTGTGTTACAATTACAGAGATATTTTTCTTCTTAATTTCTGATTCATAAACATTAAGAAATGTGTTCTACTTCTAATATTTTCTCTTGTCAGTTCTCAAACAATGACAACAGCTCATGATCACCTAGCTCCTCCTGTGTACCCAGCACTCACCATTGATTCACTTTATGCACACCTCTCAGTAGCCCTTCAGGGTGCTGTCACCCATGCAGTAGAATGAGAAAGCCATGGCCTGGGACAAATTACACGCTTAGGTCACACAGCCAGGGAGCAGCACAGACCTGCTCTTGCCCTGCCCTGCAGTACTTCTGTTCACAACCTGGTATTCTATGATATTAGCAGATGCTTGAAGAACTGAATGTGAGACTAGAGTTGGAAGTGAACTGTTTTTGTACTGTGGGTGTATATGCTATCACCGCCACCCTCATCTAACGCATGACTTCCCAAAAGGTGGTCTGTGGACTCCTGGGGGTCTACAGAATCTTCCCGGTGTCAGTGAGGTCAAAACTATGCTCATAATAGTACTAAGAGTCGTTTGCCTCTTTCCTTTTGTGCTATTTGCATTGACAGTACAGCAACAATGGCAGGTAAAGCTATGGATGCCTGAGGACAAATCAAAGCCGCTGCCCTGCTCCCAGCTGTACTCACTACCACCGAATCACTCACTGCCACACACTTGCAGGGCTTGAGAAAATGTCAGTGTCACTTAAAATGTCCTTCATGAAGGAATGAAAATTATGAACGTGATTAAACACTGACCTCGAGTACATGACCTTTGTAATAACCTGTGTAAGGAAGTGAGAAGAACTCATGAAGCACTTCTGCTGCACACCGAAGCAACACGATCACCTCAAGAAACAGCATGTGCGTGAGTGTGCACGTTGCAAGCTGAACTAGCCACTTGTTCCACGGAGCTACTTGAAAGAATTAAGTAACCTACAACCTATGGTTACTAATTCTTGGGTAGTTAGCAGGCATTTTCTCAAAATGAGGCTTTCTACAAAAACAACTAATTATTTGGGTTGAATAATAAAACTTGAGCAGTCAAAATAAGGCAGATTTGACAGAGCAGAAACTGGATGATGCACTTTGAAGATGGCAAAAAGAGACCACAAACCAAGGAGTATAAGCAGCCATTAGAAGAGAGAGGCAAGAAAATAGATCCTCCCTTCAGAACATCCAGAAGGAACCAGTCCTACTGACACCTTGATGTTAGCCTAGTGAAACTAATTTTGAATTTCTGACCTCCAGAACTATATAAGAATAAATTTGTGGTGTTGGAAGCCAAAAAAAAAAATGCAGATTTACAAAACATGCACATGTGTTGACAGTGTCCCAATACTAAAAGTCTTTTCTAAAGCTATTGATGAAAATATTAATGCATGTGATTTTTTTAATATTGTATAATTAAACATGGCATACATTTGCATAACTCATTGAACATTTGCATAACTCAATGAACTAAAATTTTCAAAATGACTAATGCATCATGTTCCAAAATGCTGCATCGGTAAAAATGCATTCAAAGTGCAGGATATAAGAACAGATTTTAATATAACAGAGAATAAAAAGTTTACTGATATGGTTTCTGATTTCTCATTGTAACCAACCTTTTTTTAAATTAATTAATTTATTTATTTATTGCATTTTAGGTTTTGGGATACATGTGAAGAACATGCAATATTGTTGCATAGGTACACACGTGGCAGTGTAATTTGCTGCCTTCCTCCCCTTCACCTATATCTGGCATTTCTCCCCATGCTATCTCCCCCCAACTCCCCACCCCCCACTGTCCCTCCCCTATTTCTCCCCAACAGACCCCAGTGTATAGTGCTCCCCTCCCTGTG
>CAUYQU010008804.1:0-14646 GCA_963574635.1 Cheracebus regulus
GCCTGACAAAAACAAGCAATGGGGAAAGGACTCCCTGTTTGATAAATGGTGTTGGGAAAACTGGCTAGCAGTGTGCAGAAAACAGAAACTGGACCCCTTCCTGACACCTTACACTAAAATTAACTCCAGATGGATTAAAGAGCTAAACATAAGATCTAACGCCATAAAAACCCTAGAAGAAAACCTAGGCAAAACCATTCAGGACATAGGCATAGGCAAGGACTTCATGGCTAAAACACCAAAAAGCAATAGCAACAAAAGCCATAATAGACAAATGGGATCTAATTAAACTCCAGAGTTCCTGTACAGCAAAGGAAACAATCATTAGAGCAAATTGGCAACCAACAAAATGGAAAAAATTTTTGCAATCTACCCATCTGACAAAGGGCTAATATCCAGAATCTATGAAGAACTAAAACAGATTTACAAAAAACAAAACAAAAAAAAAAAAAACAAGACAAAACAAAAAACAAACCCATTCAAAAGTGAGAGAAGGATATGAACAGACATTTTGCAAAAGAAGACATCAATGAAGTCAACAAACACATGAAAAAATGCTAATCATCACTGGTCATTAGAGAAATGCAAATCAAAACCACATTGAGATACCATCTCACACCGGTTAGAATGGCGATCATTAAAAATTCTGGAGACAACAGATGCTGGAGAGGATGTGGAGAAATAGGAACACTTTTACACTGCTGGTGAGAGTGTAAATTAGTTCAACCATTGTGGAAGATAGTGTGGTGATTTCTCAAGTACCTAGAAATAGAAATACCATTTGACCGAGCAATCCCGTTACTGGGTATATACCCAAAGAATTATAAATTATTCTATTATAAAGACACATGCACATGTATGTTCATTGAGGCACTGTTAACAATAGTAAAGACCTGGAATCAACCCAAATGTCCATCAGTGATAGACTGGATAAAGAAAATGTTGCATATATACACCATAGAATACTACAGAGCCATAAAAAACAATGAGTTCATGTCCTTCATAGGGACACAGATGAATCCAGAAACCATCATTCTCAGCAAACTGACACAAGAACAGAAAACCAAACATTGCTTGTTATCACTCATAGGTAGATGTTGAACAATTAGAACATGTGGACATAGGGAGGGGAGCATCACACACTGTGGTCAGTCGGGGGTGGCTCGGGGCGGGACAGTGGGGGGTGAGAGGGTGGGGAGGGATAATGAGGAGAGAAATACCAGATATAGGTGATGTGGGGAGGAAGGCAGCAAACCACTTTGCTATATATGTACTTATGCAACAATCCTGCATGATCTGCACACGTACCCCAGAAACCAAAGTACAATAAAAGAATAAGAGAGTAAAAATATTCCAAATATTTATACCTGACAAGGGCGTATACACAGAATATTTTTAAAAATAAAAAGGAAAAAGGAAACATAACAGTCTAATAAAAAATGAAAACAGGCAAAAGATGTGGACAGTCACTTCAGAAAAGATACTATTGAAGTGATCAAAAGGCACATCAAGTTCTAAGAAAATATAAATTAAAGCCACAATGTTATACTACCAATTATCAAATAGAATGGCTGAGATAAAAATAAGGTAGAAATTTATGCAAATGTTCATAGAAGCACTCTTTATTATTTTAAAAAATATTTTTTAAAAATTAGCTCTTCTTCAGGAGAAGACTGGAAAACTGTAGTTTATTCATCAATAGATTATTATAAGGTAGTTGAAGTGACCAAACGAGACCTGATGTATCAACATGTATACATCATATTTAATGGTGATGGATGATCACCAATTGCAAAATTACATATACCATCTGAAATCATGTATCTATTAATCTATTCTCTATTTCATAGTTATAGGATATAATAGAGTACACAATTCATATTGAATACATACATACACAAATTCATATTGAAATTTTAAAAAACTTTGGGGAACGGAGAGGACAAAATGGATGAGTATAGGGACTTAGGCTGCATGTTATTCTTTAAAATAACATGTTATTCTTATGTTATTCTTTAAAAAATGAAAGAAAAGTTGAAAGAAAACATTTTTAAATGTTAATATCGGCTTAATTTTAGAGATCAGCACATCAATAAATAGTTTACATTGTTTTAGGTACTTATCTCTGTGTTTAAATTTTTCATAATATTTAAATGTAAAACCAAGAAATCAGAAGACAATCATAAAAGAAACTATCTTTTCAGAAATATTAGCAATCTGCCTTTAGATAACTATATGAACTAAGATTTTGGCTGAAGTAAATAATGGTGAAAAATATGGTTAATTATGGTGAAGAGCCACAAACTTAGTAAATACCTCAGATAAATAGATTTTGTAAGGAGCTAATGTTCTACTGAGAATAAAACACTAGCTGGAAGTGAACTGTATGTGCTGGGTAAGACAATGAGCTATCACAAAAAGACAAACCTCAAGATATTACATCAACATTCGTCATACAGGCAGGATAGTTATTGTTGAAAATGGCCATATTCTTGAAGCTATTTGGGAAATGTTCACAGAAAGCCAAAATCTAGTGTTATTTTTGAGATTTTACTATTATGAAGTTTTTAAAGACCAAAGGCATTTTAAGAGAAAATTAAACTCCTAATCCCAATACTCCTCCATTATATCTGCAAGGGGCACTATTCCCATTGTATTTTATAGAAACATTACGTGTGTTATACATACATTTGGCAGCCTTGGAATTCTGCTATTTGCTTATTTCATTGGGTAGTCATATTTCTTGAGATGTTCTCCACTCTGGAATTAATCTTTGAAAACAGCTGACAAACGTTTGGTTCTCAACTTGACCACATATTTGGACTTGGGAGTTTTGAAAACACCCAGTGCCCAAGACACAAGCCTAAAAAGTTAATCAGTCTATGGTTGTGGATCCCAGGTATCAGTATCTTTGAAAGCTCACTAGATTTGTGCAATGTACAGGCAGATTTAAGACTGACCTGAGAATTGACTCAGTTCTTTTTAAAAAAAAACTTTTAAGTTCAGGGATACAAATGCAGGTTTGTTATGTAGGTAAACTGTATCATAGGGGTTTGCTGTACAGATTATTTCATCACCTAGATATTAAGCCTAGTATGAATTAGTTATTTTTCTTGGTCCCCTTCCTCTTTCCACCCTCTACCCTTTTAAAGGCTCCAGAGTGTGTGGTTCCCCTCTATGTGTCCCTGTGGTTCTCATTGTTCAGCTCCCTCTTGTAAGTGAGAGAGTGCACTATTTGATTTTCTGTTTCTGTGTTAGTTTGCAAAGGCAAACTAATGGCCTCCGGCTCCATCCATGTCCCTGCAAAGGACATGATATCATTCTTTTTTATATCGGCATAGTATTCCATGGTGTATATGTACCACCTTTTCTTTATTTTATTTTTCTTTCTATATCATTGAGGGGCATTTAGGTTGATTCTATGTCTTTGTTGTTGTGAATAGTGCTACAATGAACATACACATGTGTTGTGTCTTTATGCAGAAGGATTTCTATTCATTTGGGTATTGACATGATATGGCTGTATCCCCACTCAACTAGATCTGATATATGGACAGATATATCAGATGTAGCTGGGAGGGACCCAGGGGGAAGTAACTGAGTCATGGGGGCCAGTCTTTCCATGCTAGTCTCCTAAGAGTGAATAAGTCTCATGAGATCTGATGGGTTATCAGGGGCTTCTGCTTTGCTTTGTCCTCATTTTCTCTTGCCACTGCCATATAAGAAGTACCTTACACCTACCACCATGATTCTGAGGCCTACTCAGCCATGTGGCACTGTAAGTTCAATTAAACCAATTTTTCTTCCCAGTCTTGAGTGTGTCTTTATTAGCAGCATGAAAAAGGACTAATAAAGGAAATTGGTACCAAGAGAGTGGGGCGTTGCTGGAAAGATACTCGAAATGTAGAAGCAACTTTGCAACTGGGTAACAGGAAGAGGTTGGAACAGTTTGGAGGGCTCAGAAAAAGGCAGGAAAATGTGGGAAAGTTTGGAACCTCCTAGAGACTTGTTGAAAGGCTTTGACAACAATGCTGTAGTGATATGAACAATGAGGTCCAGCCTGAGGTGGTCTCAGATGGAGATGCGGAACTTTTTGGGAACTGGAGCAAAGGTGACTCTTGCTATGTTTTAGCAAAGAGACTGGCGGCATTTTGCCCTGCCCTAGAGATCTGTGGAACTTTGAAAGAGATGATTTAGGGCATCTGGCAGAAGAAATTTCTAAGCAGCAAAGCATTTAAAATGTGACTTGGGTGCTATTAAAAGCATTCCATTTTAAAAGAGAAACAGAGCACAAAAGTGCAGAAAATTTGTAGCCTGATGATAAAATAGAAAAGACAAATCCATTTTTTGAGGAGAAATGCAAGCTGGCTGAAGAAATTTGTGTAAGTAGCAAGAAGCCTAATGTTAATCCCCAAGACCCTGGGGAAAATGTCTCTAGGCCGTGTCAGAGATCTTCACAGGCTCCTCCCATCTCACGCCCAGAGGCCCGGGAGGAAAAAGTAGTTTCATGGGCCAGGTCAAGGGATGCCATGCTGTGTGTAACCTAGGGACTTGGTGCCCTGGGTTCCAGCCTCTCTAGCTGTGGGTGAAAGAGGCCATAGTAGAGCTTGGGCTGCAGTTTTAGAAGGTAGAATCCCCAAGCCTTGGTAGTTTCCACGTGGTGTTGAGCCTGTGGGTGCATAGAAGTCAAGAATCGAAGTTTGGGAATCTCTGCCTAGATTTGAGAAGATGTATGGAAATGTCTGGATGTCCAGATAAAAGTTTGCTGCAGTGGCAGGGGCCTCATGGAGAACCTCTGCTAGGACAGTGCAGAAGAGAAATGTGGGGTTGGAGCCTCCAAAGAGAGTCCCTACTGGGGCACTTCCTAGTGGAGCTGTTAGAAAAGGGCCATCGTCCTCCAGACCCTAGGATGGTAGATTCATTGACAGCTTGCACCATGTACCTGGAAAAGCCACAGATAGTGCAAGCCTGTGAAGGCAGCCAAGAGGGAGGTTGTACCCTGCAAAGTCACAGGGATGGAGCTGCCCAAGACCATGGGAACTCACCTCTTGCAGCAGCATGTCCTGGATATGAGATCTGGAGTCAAAGGAGATCATTTTGGAGCTTTAAAATTTGACCGCCCCACCGGATTTTGAACTTGCATAGGGCCTATAACCCCTTTGTTTTGTCCAATTTCTCCCATTTGGAACAACTGTATTTACCCAATACCTGTACCCCAATTGTATCTAGGAAGTAACTAGCTGGTAAAATCAAAGATTTTACAGGCTCATAGATGGAAGGGACTTGGCTTGTCTCAGATGAGACCTTGGATTGTGGACTTTTGGGTTAATGGTGAAATGAGTTAAGACTTTGGGGGACTGTTGGGAAGGAATGATTGGTTTTGAAATGTGAGGACATGAGATTTGGAAGGGCCGAGGGTGGAATGATATGGTTTGGCTGTGTCCCCATCCAAATCTCAATTTGCATTGTATTGCCAAGAATTCCCACTTGTTATGGGAGTGACCCAAGGGGAGGTAATTGAATCATGGGGGCCGGTCTTTGCCATGCTATTCTCATGATACTGAATAAGTCTCACAAGATCTGATGAGTTTATCAGGGCCTTCAGCTTTTACTTCTTCCCCATTTTCTCTTGCTGCCACCATGTAAGGACTACCTTTCACCTCCCACCATGATTCTGAGGCCTCCCTAGCCGTGTGGAACTGTAAGTCCAATTAAACCTCTTTTTATTCGCAGTCTTGGATATGTCTTTATTAGCAGCATGAAAATGAACAAACACAGATATATACCCAGAGACTCACTTCTATTACTGAGTTTATACCTAGCTAACATAACCTCATTCATTTGGCTTTCTCATTCTGATAGTAACTGTTTCAAATAAATAATAAACAAATGATAAATGAATAGCTATGTTCTGCTATTTGGGAAGGTTATTATATTATTTTACATAACTTTATTTTTTTCCCATTTTCTGGACTTACTCAAGTAAATGTCTGATCTTTTGGGAGATGCTCCACAGCTATGTGAAGTTTGTTCATATGCATTATGAGTCCTCATCTGCTCTGGAGCTATTTTTATGTATAGTGCTCCTGGCACTGTATAGTAATTATGTGCTTTTCTATTTTCTCCTTTAGATCAAAACAATTTAAGAAAAAGAAATGCTTCTTATTCATCTAACACATAGTAAATAATCAATCAATAAATATTTGTTGAGAATGAATAATCCAATTAAAAATTACTATTACATTTTTGTAAATTTAATGTATTCTTCATTGCAGATATCATGTCTTCAGTAAAATGATGCTGAATTTATGTATTTGTTTGGCTTTTTATTTTAAAATAATGTAAATTTTCTCTGTTGCCTCCTAGTACTGTGTATCTGGACACTTTTTCTGGGATGAGCACTTACAACAACTATAGGAACACTATTGATCAAACATGACCAACTGTTTCTACTTATTTATTTTCTCTTTCTGTTGAGGTTTAACCAAAATTATGGTCAATTTTTTTTTCAATATTTTCTATCTCTGTTTTTATGATTGGGTCTACATTTTATGTTACTTAATTTTCTAAAATGTTTAGTGAATTTTGGCTGCTTCCTCATAATTGAGACTTGGGCTTTAGAATGCTGATTGGAAGTTTTGTGTTCATGGGTGGATTTGTCAAATATGGCTTTGTTTTAGACCAAAATGACTGGATTGTCTTTTGGAATACCATCAGTATCAATATTTATAAATATTTTCTTTTAGATTTCCTGGAGAATAATTGTCACATTTCTTGCTTAGAGAGGTGTAAGCATAATTTCCAAGATTCTAGGAGCCAAGAGGTAAACAGAGTTGGGAGATTAATCACCAGGGAAAAGCAAATTAAAAGTACAACATGATATAATATTTATCAGACAATAAAAAACCTATGTTGGCGAAGATGAGAAGCAACTGAAACTCCCACACAGTGATGACTGAAGTACAAATTGGTACAACCACATTAGAGAGTGGTTTTGCAAAATCTACTGAAACTAAACGTATTCATACCTCATGATCCAGCAATCCCACTACTTAGTATATACTCAACAATAATTGTATGCATATTCCTATATATTTCATCTTAGATTAAATAATGAAAGAATCTTACAAACATGTTTAGCAAAAGACTCTAGAAGAAGAAATATTATATACTGTAAAATTCTTCTTAGATAAGGTAGAAAAACAGGCAAAACTAATCTATGTTGTTAGAAATCAGGATACTGGATAATTGTAGAGGGGGATAGGAACTGGATGACAGCACAAAGTGGGGCTTCTGAAGAGCTGATGATGCTCTGATTGTGTGTGTTTGTTTTTCAGTGTACATAGATGTATTCAGTGACAAAAAGAAATTCTCATACTGGTGGGCAAAGACTGATTCTTTCTTATTTTGTGGTACTAAGAAGTCATCAGAACCAGTTGTTAGACTTGTTCCATTGATCAAAAACTCACATCAGTGAATGTGCTTTTACAATCAGTGACAGTCCTTTACTTTTGAAACTTAGTCCATCAGGAGTAGATTGCCTGCAATAAAGCACATCTCTGAGTGACAGATAATCAACCAAAAATCACACCTGGCTGACTACTACAGATGGCATAACCGCTACAAAATGACTTAACCTCTACAAGGATGTCAATACCTGAACTCCACACTTTCCCCAAAACTTCATATAAGGACCACCAGTCTGCTCTGCTCTGCTCAGAGACACTATGGCTGACTAGTATAATTCTCCTTTATAAAAATAAGCAATATACTCCACTCTTTTTAAAACTCTGTATTGAGTAGTGATCTTATCCTTTTATTACAGACTAAGAAAATTTATCCTACTGCCTACTTATGATAGGGGCAGGTTTTTAATGGATATCAATTACAATGCAATGCTTTTTTAAAAATTCAGGAGGACATCTAGTTTTGACCAATTTGATAAAATGTGACCAGATTTACCCTATTGCCTTAAATAACCAAAAAGCAGACAAAATACATAAATCATGAGCTTCAAGACATTGGACATTAGTCAATGACGGGGACACAGCCCTGAGAAAACGTCAACAAACTGATCCCTAGGGTTGCCCCAGTATACCACCTTGAGAGAATTCAGGTGACAGCAAAGGGAGGAGGATCCCAGATGGAACCTGGTGGACTCCCTGAGTTGAAGAAACAGAGCTAAGTATCTAATTTTTAAAAAGCACTCAGAAAATTCTGATATATGTGACCCGTAAACAAAATTTGAGGAGGTGAGAAACTGTTGTGTAAACAGTCATATTGTATTTAGCCTTTTCCTAGTAATGTGTTGATTTATTAGTTTTGTTCTTGTTGGCAAGTCACTTCAATTTCTCTTGTGTAAAAATAAAAATAGTAATAGCAACTACCTCATGGAGTTAAGAGTAGGAAAATTGTAGATCTAAAACTCATAGACTAAGCTCAGTGTATGTGAGTAGAAACCAGAGTTAGTCATGGTGCTTTTATTTGCTGTCTAGGCTCTTCATAATGTACTATGAGAAGCTTCAAGATTATTTGATGGACATCAGGTAATTCAGATGTCTAAGTAAGATATTTCTACTTCAATAATGATATGACTAAGTTACTAAATTTGTTTACTGAAAAATGAGATTATCTGTGATTTACTTTCAAAATTCTTCATGGAAATAATATAAACGATGTGCTAAGTGTAAGCCTTTTCTGATGTGACATCTAAAATATTTGTTTAGTCATTTTTTTCTTGGAGTGTCAGATACATTCAATATTCTAATTATATTTAAAAGACAAATTACTTGTCATTGTATTTTTTAAAATGTTTTTAAAAATGACAATGGATACAGTTCCTTTTCTGCTCTTTTTTTTACAGTGACAAAAGTATTGAACAAAATGTTGTGCAAATAACTTAGCTATGTTATATAACCATATTGACATATGCTTCTGTCTAGAAACCTTGGAACCTTTTGAAATTTCTTCTGAAAGCTTGGCTGGACAGAATGGATTAGTTGGCAGAGAAAAGCCACATCTTGTACTTGCATCTACGTGAATTACAAAATTACAAATGTTTGCTAGGTACTCTAATAAATTTCCAACTGTACAAGGAAATTAATGCTTTAGACATGAAATGTTTACTATACGATTTGTTGGGAATCATGGCAGTGTATGTGAATTGAAAGAGCAGAGCCAAACGTGATAAAGATAGCTTGTAATGTTTACCTCTTCCCAGGAGATAGCCAGATGGCTGTGTAATGCTTTAATCTGACACAACTACCACTTATCAATTGTTTAGGCTTTCAGTTTTGAGCTGGATATTAATCCTTTGTGTCAACATAAGGGATTCTCTTTTATAGTTATACTCATATATAATCTTCAACTCTATTTATGTCTAAAGGTTAAAGATCCTCTAGAAATCACACTTTTGTCAATGCAAGGAATTTCTAAGAGTATAATACGATAATTACAGAAAAATTTAAATATGTATTTTTTTATAGATAGTATCATGTTTCCAATTAACACATTTTAAATATAGATTTTTGTTTGCTGGCGCCATTTTTAATGCCCAAGAGTGTAACTCATTACGATTGTGTTTTGCTGATTTAAAGAATTCAATCACTGAAAAAATCTTCAAGGCCAGATATAATCCCAGAAATGCTCATCTAAAGACATAGTAATATATTTAAAGAAAATGCTGGTTTATTGGTTACTTGTTTCTTTAAATTCATTTGTATTTTGGAGTCTCAGAGGGAAAGAGTAAAGTCATTGAAGTAGGCATGGTTAGAGAAGCAAGGTCAAATATATAGGAAGAGTGGGAAATTGTTTTATTCATATTAATTAGACAGTTTCCCCTGTGAAAATAAATGGAGTGATATATATTTATTTGCATTTTTTTCTCACTCACTTCTAAGCTGGTTTCTGCCTCAGCTACTGTAATGAATTTTTTGTCTCACAGTTACTGAGGGATGGCCTCCCTATTGCAAAATAAAATATGTTCTGTTTATAAGTTTTTCAGCATTCTGTGTGCCATATGAAATCCACTTCTCTGGAATGTGTCTCCTTTGGAATGCAAGACTTTCCACTACCTTAACAAATGCTATGCTGTTAATTGTTCTGATCTTATTAAAAAGTCTTTGCTGCTTTCTAGATCCTTTTTCTACCTACATGTATCATGCAATTCTGTCTCAGAAGTTCCTTAATTCTAACAGTGTCTAATAAAGTGAATTCTGATGTGGCACCCCAATTCTCTTCCTCATATTTCAAATACTGGACATTCAAATCCAATCCTATTTCCTACTATTAAAAAAGTTTTCCTTTAATTTTTCTACCACTTTAATCACACATCTTTAAAGGAGATACTTTAACTCATCTTTCCCATTTACCCTAATATTTATTCAATCACAGTCCTATCAAGTTTTATATAAAATATGCCTTATATCCATTTTACTCTCTTTAGTTTCACTGGGATGACCTGAATCTGGATCATTTCCTAGAACCTAAAACGGTAAGCATCTTCCTAGCTAGAGTCCTAATGTCAGTCTTCCTTATAAGCAGTCTTTATTCGGAAAATAATCCTCTATTAATATTTTTACATTTCTGCAGAGTCTGGGCTTTCTAAGCCGAGTGCTGACAACCTGGGTAAAGGATGACTGAACTGCCTTGGAAGGTAAGATAATGAACTGCTATGGAAAAACTGAAGGCATTTTTCTGCTATTATCTGATTGTTTGTACCACTCCCTCCCTCAAATTCATCTATTGAAACCTTCTCCCTAATGCAATAGTATTAAGAGGTGGAGTGTTTAGGAGGTAATTAGGTCATGAACACAGAGCTCATGAATGAGATTAGTGACCTTACAGAAGAGGACCAAGGACCTTGCTTGTTCTTTCCACAGTGTGAGGACACAACAAAAAGGTGACATCTGTGAAAGAGAGAGCAAGCCCACATCAGACACCAAACCTGCTGGTGCCTTGACCTTGGACTTCCCAGCCTCTAGAACTATAATAAATTTCTGTTGTTGATAAATTACTGAGTCTAAAGTATTTTCTTACAGAAGCCTGAACAAACTAAGATATCTCCCAAAGCCATTTGCATACATTCTAAAGGTAGTATAACCCAGACATGCCATTATTCCCCCCTCCAAGACAGTTACTTTCTTCCAGGGCAGTGCCTTCTCCCTTCCTGGAAGGGATTTACTTGTTTACATTATGGAGTAAAAGTCAGTCTCTTCTCTCCCTTGATCTCTAAAGAGAAGAGGATATGACATGTCAAGCTTATTATAGAAGCTCCAAGTCTCAGAATTTTGGGATTTCTTCCTGTGATGCAAACCATGCTGTTTGCAAAATGACATCAGGTCCTCATTGTGCAACACTTGGGGCATTGGACTGAAGCACTGCTAAGATGCTCTGCAAGTAAACCATCTTTTTTCGATCCATAGTTTTTGTGTTTCCTATACATTAGGACAAATTAACTAATTAAACACAAAAACAAATTTAACATTTTGAACAATCTAACCAAATAAATATTAAACAATAATTTTATCCAATTACTTCTTTGCACAAAATATTTAAGGGATATTAATATAGCTTTTTGTTTATTTTTTACTACTGGGCTTTTAAAGTCCTTGTTTTCTAACACAATTCTATACTCTAGTTAGTCTTTTCTGTTTCATAAACAGCTGGGCATGGTGGCTCATGCTTACAATCCTAACAATTAGGGAAGCAAAGGTAGGATGATTTCTTGAGCCTAGAAGTTTGAAACCAGCCTGGGCAACATAGTGAGATGCTATTTCCACAAAAAGGAAGAGAATAAAATAAGTTTAAATGCTGTTTTGCAAATAAAGCAAATTTATCACTGCTTCTTGAGAAAGTAGAACATTTCCTTACTAAGTGATACTATTACAATACCACTTATTAATAGCTTTATGGAAAAAGGTAAAATTTGATCCATAATTCGTATCATAGGCCAGGATAGATAGATAAAAAATTAGCTATGAATAATGAAACCATACAAATATGAAAATATGAATGACGTGCCCAACTATGACATAACACTCAAAAGCTTAAAATTAAAAAAAGAAAAAAATCATGGCAAAGACATCATATGCAAAGTAAAAAGAAAAATGAAAATCCATATTAAAAATGCTGACACTTATATAACAAAGGTTTCATAACCCTGACAAACAAAAAGTTTCTCAAAATACAAAAGGCAAATGTACAAACTAATAGCAAAAAAATCACCAAAACAAAACACTGACCAAAAAAAAATGCAAATGCCATATAAAATGATGTTCAGTTTCCATCTTTTCCGATGAAAAGTCAATCATCCTTCATAGTGTTGATCCTCTGTATTTTGGGTCTTTTTTCCTCTGTGGTTTCTTTCCTTTTTAGCAGTTCAACTATCAGGAAGTAACAATAGTTCTTTTTACTTACTATGTTTGTAACAGTTTGCAGAACTTTTCTGATCTACAAATCAGGATTTTTTTCAGGTCAAATTTGGGAAGACTTCACTTTTTACTTTTTAAATCTTTTTTTTTTCTCTTTCTTCCCCAATCAATAGTTTTCTCTGTCAGTGACTTCAATTACCTATACATTAGAAACTTCTGATATTATTTCACAGATCCCTGAAGCTTCATATTTTCTTTAATATTTTCAGATTGAATAGTTTCTAATGCTTTGAGTTTGTATTTGCTAATTTTTTTATTTGCAATCATCTGTTAAACTCATTTAGTGAAAATTCCATTTCAATCATTTTATTATTTCTAAAATTTTATTTGATTTATTTTATAGATTCCATTTCTCTGTTGAAATTTCCTACAATATTAAGGAATTAATAATTAATATACTTTAATAATTTGAGTACATTTTTCATTAAATCTTTCAATATATTTGTAATATTCACTTGAAATATTTGGCTGCTAAGTTAAACATCTATGCCATCTTGGATTTTGTTTCAATCCATTGTTTTTCAGTTCCTTTATATATTTATTGATTCTCTATTGAAAACATTGGATATATGGATTACACATTGTAAATATTCTGATTCAATATTAGCAGGAATTTTACTTAAAAATGGACCACCTTGTACTTGCAAAGACTTGGTTTTATGATTAGGGAAACTGAATTTGTGAAAAGGTCAAGGTCTTTCTCAAGTCTAACTTAGTGGAACTCAACTTTCAAATTATGTCTGTCTTGTTAATCTTATTAAGCCTTTTTAAAGAGTTTGTTTTGGTGTGTCTAAAGTAGGCACAGGCCTTTGGTGCTTATGGTTCAGATGTGTCCAAGCATGAGCACATTCTCCCATAGCGCATGCACGTGCTATTCTTTACCTTCTTTCCTTCTCTGGTTTAGCACTTTCTTGTCATTGCTGGCTTCCCGTTATATTCTTTATTTTCTTCCTGCTCAGCTATGTTTTTTTTTTTTTAAAGATTCTTTTAATATTTTACCCGGCATTTACGTATGTTTCGTACCAGAAATTTATCTCCAAACATCTAGTCTGTTCTATTTTCAGAGAAGAAATTCTTATAATAGTCTTTAAGTTTCCTAAAAATAGTGATTCTTGAAAGTGGGTAGAACCTTATGCAGATACAGAGCTTTAATGAATAATGGATATTCAGAAGAGATAGAATTGGAATACATAAGTGAAACTGGAATTCAGTATTCTTTAGCTAAGTAAATTAGCAGACAGAAATGACACAAAACAAAATACCTGTATGAAAGTATAGAAAGAGCTGGAGTCAGGCTCAAGTGCTTCTCATAAGAACATGTACCCAGCTGCCATCTTGGTTCCACGTTCCCTGCACAAAATGCCCGGCGAAGCCACAGAAACCGTCCCTGCTCTAGAGCAGGAGTTGCGCAGCCCCAGGCTGAGACAGGATCTGGAACAGAATCTGACAGTGATGAATCCGTACTACAGCTTGAAGAACACGACTCCACCCAGGCGACCACACAACAAGCCCAGCTGGCGGCAGCAGCTGAGATAGACGAAGGACCCGTCAGTAAAACAAAACAGAGTCGAAGTGAAAAGAAGGCATGGAAGGCTATGTGCACACTGGGTCTTCGACAGGTTACAGGAGTTACTAGAGTCACTATCCGGAAATCTAAGAATATCCTCTTTGTCATCACAAAACCAGATGTCTACAAGAGCCCTGTTTGGGGAAGCCATGATCGAAGATTTATCTCAGCAAGCACAACTAGCAGCCGCTGAGAAATTCAAAGTTCAATTTGAAGCTGTCTCAAACATTCAAGAAAACACACAGACTCCAACTGTACAAGAGAAGAGTGAAGAGGAAGAGGTTGATGAAACAGCTGTAGAAGTTAAAGCCATAGAATTGGTCATGTCACAAGCAAACGTGTTGAGAGCAAAGGCAGTCCAAGCCTTGAAGAACAACACTATGATATTGTAAATGCCATTATGGAATTAACAATGTAACCATCTGAAAGCAACTTTTTTTTTTTTTTTGGTGTCTCAAAGGAGTAGCTGCAGCTTGGTTTGAAATTTGTACTGTTTCTATTATAAATAAAGTTGTGGCTTCTTGTTGGATGAACTCAAAAAAAAAAAAAAAAAAAAAAAAAAAAAAAAAAAAAAAAAAATGTACCCAAAAAAAAAATAAATGTTATTAAAAAAGAAAAAAAAAAAAAGGACCAAAGAACAGGGGAAGC